>PVLD010010423.1:0-70860 GCA_004027595.1 Dinomys branickii | reverse complement strand
ACTAAATTTGCATGTCTGTATATGGGTCCATACATCTACAATTCGAAGATATCAATGGATAAAGCAACAACTACTGTTGAGACCATATCACCTTGTCTATAGATTAGTTGTGATTGTACTATTTTCTATGATAATGGGTGTCTGTTTGTCAATATGTTTTTGTACTTTTATGTTTCTAAAATAAAAAAAAAAAAAGAGAGAGACATACAGTAAAATATGATGAGAGAGATTATATTTGCATAACTATTATTATAGTATATTGTTATAACTGGTTTGTTTTTATTATTAATTATGGCTGCTAATTCTTACTGTTCCTAATTTATAAGTTTGGCCTTATCATGGGCTTGTATATGTAGGGGAAAATATAGGCTTTGACACATATAGGACTTCTGATACCGGAACACGTCCCCTGTGGATAATGGGGAGGTGTACTGTATGTTAAACTTCTTCCACAAAGAAAATATCTGGCCCAGACTACCACCATTTAAAAAAAAAAATCTTACAAATACTTCTTCAGAGAATAAAAATGAAGGAATTTTTTTCTCATTTGTTTGGTGAGAGCATAATATGATAGCACATCTGACAAGGCCAGCAGCAATACTTCCACCCGGTTATGCATCACAATTATGTTAGTTTTTTTCCTAGGAATAAAAATTGGGGTTAACACTTGAAAATCAATCAATTTAATTCACCACAATTACAGAAATAGAACGAAAGCCATGCCATTGTCTCAAGAGATACAGAAAAAGCCTTTCAAGAATTCCGCATCTATTCACAATGAAACTCTTAGCAAACTAATCTCAGAAGAGAGTACCACAAATGCATTGTAGACCACAGTCCCCAGCCTTCTTGGCACCAGGGACCAGTTCCATTAAAGACAATTTTTCCATGAGGAGGAGAAGTGAGTGAGGGTGGTTTGTGGATGATTCGAGCACATTACATTTATGGTGAACTTTATTTCTATTATTACACTGTATAGTTTATTTCTATTCATGTTACATTATTTCGTCCCAAGGAGCACACCTCTTAGATTCCTCCAGTGTACCACTCACAAGAGAGTCCCTGCTCCTCTGAGAGTCTAATGCAGCCTCTAAACTGGTAGGAGGCCGTGGTCAGGTGGAAATGCAACAGGGATAGGCTGTAAATACAAAGTTTCACTTCCTTGCCCACCGCTCACAGCAGGTACAGACTGTTGGATAGGGAGTGGAGGACTCCTGTTGTTCAACATAGATGTACTTTGTGACATCATTCTGGATGTTTGAAACACATATTTTGCCTTATTCCTTAGTTCTCTACTGCTTAAGGTAATAGCAAACTGATTAATAAAGAAGTACTAGAAATAAAAGGAAGAGTTTCTACAAGTGTCATTCAAATATCACTTGCATTTGTTTCCCAGCCCCTGGATGGGGCTTAGTGATATAAAATACATCATACCAGAGTTCAAAGATAGCCAGGTGTAACGGTGCACATCGATGATCCCCGCATCTGCCAGAAGGGTCACTGACACTTTGAGGCCAGCCTGGACTACATAGTGAATTCAAGGCCAGCCCAAACTACATAGCCACTCTATCTCAAAAAATAAAAACAAAAGAAGAAAAAGTAAAACCTGTGCTTCGATCCAGGCAGTCTTTTAGGAGGCATAGCTCAAGGGTAGAGCATATACGTAAGACACAGAATCTCCAGTAGTCAAATTACTTCCACTGATTTACTTCCACAAAGGGCTGGTCCTTATAGAACTCATTTTCACAAGTTTCTCACTCCTGTCCCAAACAGACTGGGATGTGCCCTCCCAAACTGTCACTGCTGGATAACTTTCCCCAACATGACCTCTTACCAGAGCCCAGCAAGGGCCTGGGAGGTTCCTAACCCCAGCACCACAGACCGCCGGAATAAGTAAGGTTTCCATGACTTCACAGTGACTATTGTAACTCCACTATACAAACTTTTTACCAGTTCCAGGCCCAGTGGGAACTAATTCTTTGCTCTCATACTTGGTAACGAGAGAAAAGGAGTCTGCAAACAAGAGCAAAGTCAGCCAGGGTTTAACAAATTGTAAATTTCTGCAGAGGTTTCTCCAGCTATAGAACCAAGCTCACTCAGTTAAATAGTAGACTATCTAGGGAAAGAAACCCTTTTTTATGTAATTCTAAGAGAGAAAAGCAGGAAAACATTTACCCACCAAAATGTCCGGAGAAAAAAGAACAAGTTGTACATTTTTATTACCAGTTGCTTTCTGGTAATAAAAATATTCTTTGGCCCACCGTATTACCCCTCCTATCTGTCTGGGCAGAGTCCAGCACCAGCAGCTATGTGGCCATACACAACACCCCAATAAGGTGCTAACTATCCCTTTATGTAGTGGGAGCTTCTGTCACACAGCTCAGAACTATTATGGTATACATCCACAAGGTGGGAGCTGCAGGGGCTGAATGATTTTGCACCCTGCACAGCAGTGCCATGAGTCTGAGATTCTGAATGGTGGAGAGGGAACGACCTTTGGCTGAGAAATCAATAGTATTTAATTATTAAAAACTACCATTACTGCCTGCATCCCAAACTTTGCAGCCCATATTCCAATAATGAGAAGACCCAGATCCATTTGAAAACAATTATATCAGCCAACAGCCAACAGCTCAGTGCACCAGGAACCCAAGGCTGGAGGTCCTTGTTTCACTCTAAAAGGATGGCTCTGCCTGACCTTCCCATTGTCAGTGCCAGATTCTCTTTAGCCAAAGGAAGATATTCCTCAAATCTGACTTTGTGGGCTGTGGAACAGACCTCAGGGCAGGCATGCTTGTTTCTTTCATTCTGCTTAGGATGGTCCTTGCTCAAACAGCGTCCTCCATAGTTCCCTTTGTTTCTTTTTCCCTAGTGAATTTTGAGTACTCACTATGTACCTAAACATTGTTAGGTGAGCATGAAGAAATGCACAACCTAATCCCTGGTCTGGAGAAGGGTACAATTTCTCTGTACTACCAGTCCACTAAAATTTTAAAGTTTCTGCTTTGACCTTCATTGCTTTCCATCCATTCTTTGTCACAGTGTTTACAGGCAGGCAGGAACCTCCTCTTCTGTCCTAAGAGCTAGAACATCTGACTCAGACTCTTTTTACTCTTTTCCTGACTCATTGTAGCATCATTGGCTGTGAGCTCTGATTCATCCACACATGAATTGTGATGCTGAGGACTTAAGAGTACATTGGATGAGTGGGGTGGAGACGTAAATTGGTCTCCTTTTCCACACATCATGGGTCCCAGGAGAGACTTCGACAACCCTAAGTGGATGTCATACTGTGACTCATTTCTCCTTTGTATACCTGCCCCTCTCCATTGTATTATCCTTAAGTTTTCTCAGAATCTCCTATACTTGCCGGAAATTTATTCAGAGCTCTCACTTTCCCCAGACTATATTACCTCCTATTTTATGAAGATCTAAGGAACCTCAGGACTCAGGACTCAAGCCCCGTACCTTAACTCTCCATTTCTGACCTAGTATTCTCTGAAGAAAAGCTGCCTCTACTGATCCCTTCAACCTGGATAAAATATAAAGAACACCACAGTAATTTCTGCTTCATGGGGTGCAGTGTGAAGGGGAGGTGGAAATTGCTGATATTTCATAAATGAAGTTGTGGAGTTGGTATCATATGGGGGAGAAAATGCACTCAGTAAGCTAGCTACTGCTTCTAAGAACACCATAACAGATTAAATTTAATCAAGTGCCCTTCAGTGCTCAAGTTTAAGATCTTACTATTAATAAAACCAATGAAGGCTTATGAAAACCTCACACAAATTTGCCTTTGACAGGAGCTCAAGGAATTTCTTAAGAAAATAGATGTTTCCTAAGTATAGTACATTTTGGTTCTTCTTTAACAAAGATTTTTGACATTTAAAATAACTATATCATCCTTATAATTGTGTGACTGAAGTCATGATGGTTCTTGCTTGGGGATTACTGCTTCCTCCTCTTCTCACACACCTGAGTTCCTTCCACTTACTGTCATAAGAATCCAGAATTTCAATGACATTTTGGAGAGTAGCTGCAGTCGATTTCTGGGAAATTTTTTCAAACTTTCATAATATGTCATTAGGAAAACAAACACTCCAGTTCAATATGCCAAAATATGCCCATATGATGGACTATTATTGTGCAATATAAAGAAATGAGCAATTGACTCCTATTTCGATGGATCTACTTGCATTGGATTAATTCTTCAATATCTAGCATTTTGAGATGGAAAGATAATTTTTGCCTCATTCCTCTCATCTTATATGTAAAAATTTAATGTTATGTGTTTTCTTTACATTCTGCCATACCAGTATCACACAGTTTTTAATGTTTTTGGTATTCATTTTTATTCAATTCAAAATACATTCTGATTTTCTTTGTGATTTTTTTCCTTTGACCCATGTGTTATTCAAAAGTGTGGTATTTCATTCTCAAACATTTAGTTTTTTTCTGGTATTGATTTCTAATACAATTCCATTTGGCATTAGAAGACATTCTGTACAATTTGAACCTGTGAGATTAACACTACTTTTAAATTCTAGAAAATCGTCTATGTTTGGTGGATGCTCCATGAACATTTGAAAAAAATGTATTCTACACCATTTTAAAAGTCAAAATGGTTTAAAGATCTAAATATTAAAACAGAAACATTAGATCTAATGGAAGAGCAAGTAGGTGGAAGTCTTGAAGACATGGGGGTAGGCGGAGAGTTCATGAACAAAAACCAAACTGCACTGGAAATACGTCAAAGGATCAACAACTGGGATCTCATCTTACTGAAAAATTTTTTGCACATCAAAGAAATCACCAACAGGGTGAAAAGAAAACCCACGAATTGAGAAAAAAATTTAGCCAACTGTCCCTCAGACAAAAGACTCCTGTCTAGAACAGATAAAGAATTTGTAAAAATCAGGCCCCCAAAATTCAAAGATCCAATCCAAAAATGAGCATCTGAGATGAATATACTCTTCTGACATGAAGAAATACAAATGACACATAAGTACATGAAAAAATGTTCAACATCATTAATCATTCGAGAAATGCAAATTAAAACAACACTGAGATTCCGTCTCACCCCAGAAAGACTGGCTATCATTAAGAAATCAACCCACAACAAATGCTGGAGGGGTTGTGAGGGAAAAAGGAACACTTATCCACTGTAGGAGGGCGTGTAGACTGGGGCAACCACTGTGGAAATCAGTCTGGAGATTCCTCAGTAAACTAGAATTAGAGGTCCCATTCAACTCAGCTATGCCCCTACTGAGTATTTTTCCATAAGAACTGAAAACATCATACCACAGCGATATATGTGCACCGATGTTTACAGCAGCACAATTTGTCATAGCTAAATCTTGGAAACAACCCAAATGTCCATCGACTGAGGAATCGATAAAAAATGATGTGGTATTTTATACAATGGAGTATGACTCAGCTATAAAGAAAGATAAACTCGAGGTTTTTATAGGTAAATGGACGCAACTAGAGACCATACTCAGTGAAATAAATCAGATTCACATGTGTAAACATCGTATTTCCTCCCTACTGTAAGAACATGAAAGAGTAAATAAAATTTGGAAGGTACAATAGATATTGTGAAAGGGAAAAGAAACTGCTCAAATAGGAAAGAGCAACTGGGGTAAAGGAGGGGAGAGGAAAAAGAAAGAAATTAGAGGGAAAATATGAATATATGTACACGGGATAGCTAGGATAATTGTACTACTAATACATGTTGGCTTATTGAAAGAAACCATTAATGTGTAATTGCTTGATCAATTTTGCATGCCTATATCTAGGTGTCAGGAAAATTCAGTGAGGAAATATTACTCTGTTCATCATTTGACATAAAAACAACTTCACACACATTTGCAGTGAAAAAAAGGACCAAGTTCCTACTTTACATCATAAACACAAACTAAGTACAAGATGACACTGTGTAGTATAACAACCATTGTTAATATCCTATCACCATGTTTTAAAATTCTGCAGCATTTTTATTGCTCTCTATGCTGTTCTATTTATGTATTTGTTTTGTTGTGTTGTTTTTTTTAAAAACTGAAAAACAAAATTTATATGTATCTATAAGGATAGCTTCAATAGGTGTATTGCTGATGTCTGTGATTTATTGAGAGGGACAGTCAATGCTTAAAATTTTCTTTTATCTTGACCAACTTTACACGATTGAATTTGGTAATTAGAATGACTGCTCTGAAAACAATATACAGGATAGGAACCATTGTTGAACTCCTACCATTTTGTATGATGACACTCTGCATCATTTCCAATTTTCTTTAATTATATTTTTAACTCGTTACAGTCTTTGCTTGTTTGACCAATCTTACATTCTTATGTCTAATGGACTGAGCAGCTTTGTTGAAGATAACAGTATGTAATGTAGCTACCATTGTAAATTTCTATCATTTGTCTTGAGGTCATGTATCATTTTTGTTGTTTTTGTGCTGTTTAGATTTTTTCTTCATTGTTGCTTTGTCAGTTTTTTTTAATTTTTCCAATAAAAAGATGAGGAAATAAAACTAAAATAAAATGCATTATAAATTACAATAAAGTCGAGTTTCTTGAAATTATACTTTCTTTTTTATTTTCAGTATTTTTTTCTTCTACATTTGTGCTGATTTTATATACACTTGTTATGTCAATTACTGAGAGAAAAGAATTGAAATATCCAATAAGCACAATATAACTGTGGGTTTGCCTATTTTGCCTTTTCGTTCTATCAGTTTGTTTCATTCCATCTGAAATTCTGCTATAGGGTGCACAGATATTTATGTTGTGATATCTTGATTGAATCTTATATCATTTTGGTGTAATTTAGTTTCATACAATTGGTTATCTTTTTTAAAAAAAGTTAATATATAACCAAAATAATTTTGAAAAGAACAAAAATAATGCTGGAGGACTAACATTTCCCAGTTTCAAAAGCATTGTACAAAAGTGCAGTGATCAGACTGTGTGCTACAGGCATAAAGAAGACATATATATCAAAGGGATAGAATTTCAAAGACAGAAATAAACCCATTCACCTTTTGGTAACTGACTTCTAGTAGAGGTGTCAGGAAAATTCAATGAGGAAAGATTACTCTGTTCATCATTTGACATAAAAACAACTTCACATACATTTGCAGTGAAAAAAAGGACCAAGTTCCTACTTTATATCATAAACACAAACTAAGTACAAATGAATGAAAAAAACCTACACATAAGACTTAAAACTATAAAATTCTTAAGAAAAAAAAATCTATAAATATCTGTGACCATGGGTTAGGTAATGATCTTTCAGATATGATATCTAAAGCACAAACACCTGAAAGAATAAGTAAAACTCAAAACATACAATAAATGATAGGAAAGGGAAAGAAATTGCTCAAAAGAAGGAATGACTGGGATGAAGGAAAGAAAAAAAAAGGAAAAAAAGGAAGACAAAATATAAATATATATTCATATATATATGAATAGCTGCAATAACTGTATTGCTGACGTCTGGTAGTATATTGAAAGGAACAGTTAATGCTTAGAATTTTTTATGTTCTCATCAATTTTGCATGCTTATATCTGGTAATCTGAGCAACTGATTTGAAGATAACAATATGCAATGGAATTACTATGGTGAATCTTGTCTAGTGAAACTCTATTATCTCTAAGGTTTTATCTAATAATCATTTTCTTATTCTCTTTAATGGTTTGAACAATCTTCCATCCTTATATCTGGTCATCTGAGCAATGTAACTGAGGATAGCAACATGCAATATAACAACCACTGTTAATTCATATTATTTTGTCTAGAAACCCTGTATCACTTTAAATGTTCTTGCTTTGGTTTCTTTATGTTTGTGATGCTGGTATGCTGCTATTGTTCTTTTGTTCTTGTTGTTGTTGTTTGTTTCTCATTTCCTAGTCTCTTTAAAGCAAAATTTAAAAAAATAAAGTGCAAACAACCGAAGAAAATAAGTAAATAAATTGGACTTTCCAAAAGTTAAAAATGTTCAAACCTCAGAGAACACTATCAAAAAAGCGAAGATACCTGCTTGATGGGAAAAGTATTTGTAAATCATATATGTGATCTGTGTCCAGTATCCAGAATACAGAAAGAATTCTTACAATTCAACAACTAAAAGACAAAAAAAAATGCAAAATTTAAAGTATCCTTTTCACATTAAAATACCTTAGCCCTATTTCTGAAAAACAATATGGAATTATTTCTGCATTTTCCATTCTAGTACACTGATTAATACGTACATTCTTATTCCTTAGCTCTTACTGTCTAGATTAATGCAGATTTATGGTAAGACTTGATATTCTATTTTTTCATTTCAAAAATAGTGTTGATTGTTCCAGGTATTTTGCATTCCCAAGTACGTTTTAAATTGGGTTTTAATTTCTATTTTTAGAAGCCAGCTGGAATTTTGATTGAGATTGTTTGAGTCTTCACAGTAACTTAGAGAGAACTGACATCTTACAAGTATCTGGTCTTCTGTTCTATGTGTAGGATATCTCCACTTATTCGTGCCTTCTTTCATTTCTCTCAGCAACTTCTTATAGTTTTCTCTGTAGCAGTCTTCATATACTTGTAAAAGTTAACACAATGTTACAATTTTTAATGAAATTTAATAGTATATTTAATTGTTCTATTTTCTATTGCTGCTCATATTTCGAAATAGAATTTATTTGTCCATCTGGTCTTGTGTTCTTTTCTTTCTAAGAGTGGGAAAACTTATGGGAGTAAAGGAATGGGGAAGAGAAACAGTTCCTGAGTGACAGGAAGGGTCCCGAGTGCATTGCCCTGGTCTTGTGTTCTGAAAATGTACTAAATTTACTCATTAGTTCTAGTACATTTTTAAATGCTTTTCTTTGACATAATCAGTCCTTGTGTAAATAAAGGCAATTTATACTTATTCTTCTTAAAACTTAAGTCTATTGGTACAATTTAGATATACATAAGGGTCACATTCACCATAGGGAATTTGTACCTGTGCGCGCTGTATCTGGCCTCCTCTTCTTTTCCCCTTCCCTTCCTTCAACCCCACTCCCTCCTTTTTACGAAGCTTCGTTTCCACTCTTTTATAATCTTAATACCTTTGATTTCAACTTCTTGCCTCATGGCACAGACATGTCTTGCTGCAAAAACAGCAAGACAATGCTAAAGGTAAGGGGACAAAAGAAGGCAGCTTTTTCTTACTCTCACTCAGAGAAATAAGACACTCTATTAATTACAATGATACACTGTAACTGAAAACTTTTCATCTACTTTTAGACAGCTAACAGTTTCTCATAAATAAGGATGAAATTTTGCCTGATTTTTCTCCGGAATCAATTTTGTTTTTGTTTTTGTTTTCTTCTGTGCACTTCAGGCTATTTAACTTTTGTTTAATTGGTAGTACAGTTTGCAGTACATAATGGGTACATTCCTTGCGTGGAACTTGTACAGCACACTATACTTCTTAATTCCTATTCTTCATCCTTTTGCCCTCCCTCCTCTCCCTCAATCTTTTGATCTTCTTTGAGGAAGATCTACTTCCTATTATTTATCTTTTATTTTGCTCTTTATTTATATTTATATTTTGTGTTTTTCACATAAGAGAAATCATGTGATGTTTAATATAGTGGTTTTAATTTATTTCACTTAATACTATGGTCTCAAGATAGACCCATTTTCCCTTAAACAACTCCTTTTTCCTTCTTTATGGCAGAGTAACTCTGCACTATGTGTAAATATCACATTTTCTTTATCCATTCAGCTATTGATGGTCATGTAGGCCATTTACAAGATTTGCCTATTATGAATTCTGCTGCTATACACATAAATATACATGCTTTTCTATAATACAAGATGTTTATTTCTTTAGGTAAGATACCTAGAAGGGAAATTGTGGATCAAACTAAATTTCTAGTTTCGATTTTTTGAGGTGTCTCTTTCCTGAGTTCCATAGTGATTCTACTAGTTTCTCCTAATGGCTTTTTACATTCCTGTGTCAGTTATATCATTTTCTCTGGTAGTTTTGAAGATATTTTTCTCTTTATCACTGGGCCTGTGAATTGATCTTGATCTGTCTTTTTGAGATATGGAGTGAGTGTGTGAAGTTGTTTCTCTTCTGTTTCATTGAGCTTCTTGTTTTGTGGGTCTTATGGTTTAGATACTTTCAGTGGGTCCCCCAAAGTTTCATGTTCCAGAAGCTTGGCCCCTGGATGACAAGTCAAAAGGTAGAACTTTTAAGAGCTGATGTGAGGGCAATTATATCGTGGGAGCACTTCTCTTGGAAGGGATTAATGTAGATCACAAGGGATCTGATTACTTATCAAAATATATCATGTATGGGTGCAAACTCCCTATAATAAATATGATCAGATGCATACCTAAAATGTACCCATAAACTTAATTTTAAAAGATAAAGATACTGCCACTGTGCTCTTGCACTCCAAAACTATGAGCCAAATAAACCTCTTTTATTTACAAATTGCTAAGTTAATTACAAGTATTTTTCATAATAGTACTAAACAGATTATGTAATGGGTTTATCACTTATATCAAATTTTAAAATGCCAGTATCATTATTTGCCCACATATTTATACTATACTGGTCTATTTCTATTGTTTTTTTCCCTGACACTACAATTTCATATTAGGTTGCTCACTTTATCCCACAAGTAGCTGCAGCTCAATTTAATGCTTCCAATCTTTTATTTCCGTCCGCTCCTTTTGAAAAAGTTCTAATGGTATGTCTTCAAGTTCAGCAGTCATTTCTTCTGCAGCTCCTAAACTGCTATTAATTTTTTCCAGGGAAATTTTATTACAAATATTTTATTTTGTTTATACTTACAAGTTATAGTAGGTTATTTTATAACTTCTGCTCCTCTCCTAATTACATCCATGTTTTCTTCTAGTCTTTGAACATATTCCCAACATATGTAATTATTTTAACTTCCTTGTCTGCTAACTTCATCATCTCTTTATTTTCATCTCCTTTTGAATGACTATTCTAACTTTAAGTGATTTTTTTTCTGCTTCTCTATCCACATAGCAATTTTCCAGTGAATGCTGGAGATATTAATGCATGAAAAGTTGAATTTTCTGCCTTGAAAGAGTGTTGCTCTTTGTTCCATAATATATTTGATTTACTAGTGAATCTGCTTGGGTCTACTGATCTTTTTTTCTAGATTTTGTTTGTTTGCTGTTTTTTTCTTTGAGACAGGGTCTCACTATGTAGTTCTGACTGACCTTGAATTCATTACATAGCCCAGGCTGGCCTGTAACCCAAAGCAAGTTCTGGGATTACAGGCATGGGCTACCACACCTGGCTTTTGGCCTCTTTTTCTAAGTATCACGTGGCACCTTTCATCAGCCTTTATTTAGAGCTGGAATAGCATTTCCCCCATGTATGTCCGTCCTAACATTTCAGTTGAAAGTTCACAATATTCAGCTAAGCTCCTCTACGCTAACTGGAAAGACATCCATGTCTCACAACTAAGTGCAAACAATAGAATCTTTGTTTAGATTGTATTTCCCCATAATTGTTCTTGGCCAACATTTTAGTGTCTGGTCCAAGGTATACATAGTTTAGTATCCTGTTAAAGACTCAAAAGAAGCATCACATATTTCTCAAATTCATGTAGCTTCCTCTTTCCCCATCCTCTGCTTTGGAATTTCCAGCTAATTTGGCAGCTCTGAACATTTGTCTCCACAGCTAAGTAAACTCCATGTTCTGCTAGAACTCCGTTTCCTTTTGCCATGTTTTGTAAAGTCCCTCTAGGCAAAAAAATAATCATGTAGCTCTTTTTTAAAATTTTTCTACTTTTAAGAATCACAGTCATTCACTGTCCATTGTCTAAAATCTGAAAACAACTGATGTTATGGCTTGTGTCTAGATGTTCCCCAATGCCTCATGCCATCAAAGGCAGGGATTTTTCAGAGGTGGCTGGATCTAGAGTGTGTGATGCTAGGAGGAAGGGTATGAGTATTACACATACACACACTAGGGTGGGTAGACTACATAAAATATAAAGGACAGAAAGGGCTTTCATTGCCTACCTGGTCTATTTCTCCTCTGCCATGCCACTCTGCCTTGGAATCAGCCAACTATGAATTGACACCTCTATGAACTGTCAGGCAACTAAACCTTTCCTTCTTTAACTTTGAATGTCGAGTATTTTGTCTCAACAAAAAGAAAAGTAGCCAAGACAGTTGATTCAAATTAAAAGACTCATTTTGAAAAGATGAATTAAGGAATAGTTACACCCACCTGACTAGGAGCAGCAGTATATAATTGACTTGATTTTGCACCTTTCCTATGTCCTATCAATATATTCCTTTCATTGCTGTCTTTGAAATAAATGAAACTAGGCCCTTGCCAGTCAGCATAATGTTAAGCTTTTACAGTGCTAATCACTGCAGAGACATTACAGAATGAAAGAATTTCTCTTTCTGTTTCAGAGCAATCCACTTGGCACGTTGTTTCTAGCATGAACTAACTTCACTACCAAGTTCCTGCAGCATGGGTGACTTCACAAGCATCTGGCTTCTGCAGCACATGCAGATTTCCTTCAGTATCTTTCTTTGTACAGTAGAGCAACCCCAGAAGATGCCTTCCTCTGGATAGCTTTCCCTAGCACACTAGAAGGTAGATCTTTGGCAAACACCAGAGAATGGATGTCCAAAAATTCTCCTAGAATGACACATTGTCACATCTCTGACACATAGTGTGTCAGTGCTCTATACTCTCTAATGAGGTCAGATCAATCTTTGTGCAAGATGAGTTGCCTCTTCCTGGTGTGTTTGCAAGATTTTTAATATTCTTCTTTGTTAAGTATTCCTGAATGTACTTGTAATATTTCTGAATCAGAGTAAAGTTTTTCTTACACTCACTGAATAAGCAATAGCCAAAGTAACACTAAAGCATCACCAAGCCTGATAACCTGCACAATGGCATGATAAGAGCCAGTTGGAAAAAATATCCCACACAAGTAGCAGAGTCATACTGTATTCAATGGTTCAACAAATAGAAATATCTTCATTTTATAAAGGGAAAAGAAACTATTTTTGTCCTTTTTTTATTTTTTTATTTAAAAAAAATAAAAGTACAAAAACATATTAACAAACAGACACCAATTAGCATAAAAAATAGTATAATCACAACTGATCTATAGACAAGGTGACATGGCTTCTCCTTGGAACATAGTAGAATCTTTACTCTATGCAAATAAATTTCTCCAGGGAAAAGATAAACCCAATGTGTATGGCTTTTACAAGCTAGATATTTCTTCATGGTATGAGGCTTCTCCCTTCCTGAAATACAAAACATGGGTAGATAATGCTCTAACATACATTCCTTGTGAAAAATCTAAAGATTAGGCTCTTGAGGAGACAAACGATAATTTACTGCATAGAAGCAATTAGCTCCACCATTAAGGAGAAAATGGCTACAGGTCTAAATTTCAGAATGTGCAAAAAAAAGTAAAATATTTATAAGGAAAATGAAAATAAATATCCCCACTATTATAGTGTACACATTTGCAAGGCTCAGGAGACTGAGAATTGTATAAGCACAGTACAAATCCAGAGATAATTTGTTTTCCCACACTTTATCTTAGTCCAAGGAATACAGAATTTTTCTTACATCTCCTATGTCTACATTCTTTAAATGATCTTCACAAATTGCTATCAAATACCCCATTACGTCAATCCCTTCTAGTTAAAAATTCATTATATTAAATACTCTTCTAATTATTGTGCAGCTTTTATCTCCTATTTAGGGCCTGACTGACATAATGCTTTCATTCACACATTCCTTTCAATATTTCTAAAATGCTTGTTGCTTTCTGCTGAATTGATCCACTTTGCACAGTTTCCTCAAGACAGTTGTTAACTGTGATGTTTTACACAATGTTAGGTCAAGAGAGAATTTTGTGACCTATATGATGTCAAAGAGCAACAGATATATCACATACAAAAGTGAAACTGGAAGTATACTATTGGCCCTGCCAGGTAAATGCTTCTGCTTCTGGTCATCCTTCAAATTGGTACAGAAGAAAAATAATTATTCAAGGCAATAGCTACCCACCAAGAAGTGTCAAATGCTATGTTCATTTGCTTCCATGGAGATACTACATAAAGACATCAACTTCAATTAATTTTATGAGTTGATTAAGTTTACAGTAGTTCATTGCCTTTCTCCAATCCACACCTGACTTTTTCAAAGGCCAAACTGCAAGAATAAGAGGGCATGTGATGGGTATAATTCTTCTTTCAAGTCTTTTATGGTAGCTGGGCGTGGTAGCACAGACATAATCCCAGCACTCTGCAGTCTTTTATGGTAACATTAATCTCCATAATTCTCAAAGTAATGCAGTATTCCTCATTGTTTACAATCTTGGTAAGAGAGAAGCTCCAAGGGTCTTCATTCAGTAGCTCTTACCATAATGGTCCTCCTCTTATGGGTCAGGGCAGCACTTTGAGTATTGTGCCAGATGCTGTGCATGTCTATTTTAATTGCACATCCAAGAACTGGGGACTAGGGGAATAACCACAAAGTACATCCTTGATGTGGGTTACCAGAGAGTATGGGAGAATATGAGCTAACACTGTATGTATCACCAGATGTATTCAATCAATCTCTCAACTGGTCTCTAAATCTACAATAATTCAAATTTAAAACATCAGGACTGAAAAGGAAGCCAAGTCTTCTCGAGGAGGTGCCCTGCATCACTGATGCAAGTACACAATATAAATCTTTCACCAAAAGGGACCTCAAGCCATATATTATAGTGAGAGACTGAGAGGTGCATACTGTATAAATGCCAGCCTTTCTTTTTATTTTTGCTTATGGGTTAACATACGCATTCATAATTAATCACAAGGTTCCTTGATACTTGCAAAGTATCTCATAACAGTGTAGTTATGTTTACCTCTTTGTGCTATCATGGTCGTATGTATGACATCCACATACATTGTAAGTCTCACAACAGCAAGCCATATTGTTCTTCACAAGATAAGATACTTTTTAAAGAGAAAGGGATACTCATATAGTCACATATTTACCATTGCTTTTCATTTACTTCTTAAATATAAATATTGTATCTGGCATGACATCCCTTTCATTTGAAAAATTTCCTTTAGCATTTCTGATAGTACATAAACTATCTCAATTTTCACTTATCTAAAAATACACTTACTTCATTTTCATTTTTAATAGTATTTCTCTGGATGTAGAAATCTTGTTGACTCTAAAAAAATGTGATTTTATTTGCTTTGGTCTCCATTGTTTCTGATTAGAACTCAGTAAAATATTATCATCTCCTGATATATTAGTTTAATCTATTGACTTTCAAGATCTTTTTGATCTTTGGTTTTAAAATTTTGATACTGATGACCGTAGATTTCATGTTCTTATTAATCCTATTTGAGGGTCCACTGAAATTCTTAACTCAATAAGCTTGTATTTTTCACTGATTTGGGAAATTTTTAGCTAACATGTCATTTCTGTGGTACACTCTAGTCCTTTTAAAATTTGAAGTACATGAATATTATATTTCTTGTTTGATATACAAGTGATTGAGACTGTTCATTTTTCTTCTCTTCAGATTCAAGTGTTTTTTGATTCATTTTCAAGTTTGTTGATTCTTTATTCTACCAAATCGAATCTATAATTAAGCAGATTTGTAGATTTTTCATTTCAATTATTGTAATTTTCATGTCTAGATCTATTGGCTGACATTCTAAATTTGTTTATTTATTATAAGCATATTTTTCTTTGAGTCTTTTTACCTGTATACACAAGTTTCCATAAAGTTCCTGATTACTAATTTAAATCACCTAAGGAATGATTTAGGTATCCAGTTTTTCTTTTGGTTATGAGTCACAATTACTTATTTGTTTTCATATTGGGCATTTTTAAATCATATGCTAACTATTGTGGATAAATTATAAGGATTTTGGGTTTACTAACCATCATGCACCTGTGTCTCTGAGTAGGCATGAAGTCAGGAAGTCTCAATACGACACAGTACACAGATGCACCATATTCATTCACATTGACCTTCTCCTATCAATACATGCAAGGCTGAAATTCACCAGTTGAGTTATATCACTCCCTTTTCTAGGGTTCTACAGTACCCTGCAAATGGCATTAATCATGCTGTATTAAAATGGGTTGCAACTAGATTGTTAGCTCCTCAAAGCAAGGCTCAAGTCTTATTTATGTCTCCATTCTTAGTGTCTAACCCTTTAAGTGTCTGACACTCAGAACAGGGATGCATGTTATATTCGTTGAAATAGTAAGCTAAATAATCAAAGGAATCAGAAATTGCACAGTGCTAACACTAAGTTTATAAAATACTGAAATATGTCTACAGCCATACCACCCTGAATGTGCCCAATCTCATCTAAAATACTGAAATATACGTATTATTTAAGAAGCAAGGATTCTAATATAAACTCAATTCAACTGTATCTATTGTGTCCATTACAAACATTTAAAGACTGTTAGTGATCATCAATACTTTCATATAAAGGCAGGAAGGAACTGTGACATTTCAGAAAGAGCCTATAATAGTGCTTGAAATGAAGCTTTAGCAACTGAAAAATGAAGTTTATTTATTCCTTATAGTTTACTTCCTATAAGATTTAATAAAAGGTGCATATTTGTACATATGAATAAAATAATAAAGATAGGATTTAGAATAAACAGATCCTTAACTGAGTCTCACTTCTGTGTTAGTTCAACATCCACCTCCTATGTAATTTTGGGAAAGCCATTTAAACTACCTACCTGTATTGAGATTACTTGAAAACTAAGCACTTGCTATATAGGAGACTATAAAATCAAAAAAGGTCATGAATATTAAAGGCTTTTGTGAACTACGATAAACTATGAAATGTTAGAGAGAGTAATTAAGTGAAATAATGCAAATAAAGCACTTATAGCCACAATGTCTACTCTCTTAGTTACTTTTCAGTCCCTGGAACAGGCACACACAATATAGAGGAGGAAAATTACCTGGTTCCAAGGAGTAAACAGCATGGCAGAAGGGCCTTGAAGGACAGCTGCTCATCTCATGGCAACTAGGAAGCAGCAAGACAGGAAAGAAGCCAGAGTCGAGAATATACTCTTCCAGATCATTCCCCCAGTGACCTACTTCCTACGAAGTCTCACTTCGTGATAGCACATTCAGCTGTGAAGTCATCCGTGGAATAATCTTAATAGGGGATCTTCTAAATCCCAACCATAGCTATCATATATAAAACTCCCAAAAGTCAGCTCCATCCTCCATAGAAACATACCCATGTATATGTGCACATACATGCTTACACACACACACACACACACACACACACATATGTACATGATTCAATAATGGCAACAAAACTGACATGGATTTTTCTGTCCTTTAAATGATGTATTTTTAAATTAAACTCTGTTTTACCTATAACCTATATATATATATTTGGCTGAAATTTATTGCTCCTGCCCACTTCCCTCTTTTCTTCCATGAGAAACATTTGTACCCATTAATAAAATGTTTTACTCTACCTGCTGCTGGGAGTGCTACAGCTGTTTCCTTTTAATCCATCACTGGCTACAATCAGAAGATGTGAAAAAATATCAAGTAAACTTGCTTTTCTCCAGAGAGGCTACAAAGTCAGCCCTGTGAAAATCACATTACAGAGACTTTAAGATCCATAAAAGTCTTTCTGTAACTTTTTCCCTAAAAGATAAATTTTGAAATGTCTTCACTCTTAATTTCTCATGTCAACTTATTAAGTAATCATTTTTATGTTTTTCATAGTTACTGTCCCCAGTTATGGCTAAAACATATTAATTTAGTGTTAATCCAGTTTCTTTAAAAAGAAGTGTTTTTCCTGGGGCTATTTTAAGTAACTAGTTACTATAAATTTATGAGAAATAGTCAACTGAGTTTATGGAGCAAGAAATGCTTATAGGCAATTCTCCAGTGTATGAGAGGGAATGCTTTCAACTATACTCCCAGAATTTTCATTTAGACTCTTGTTTTTCCGTAAGTTGACTTTAGGTGAGGGTATTCTGTTAATGCTAAAGAGGTGATATAACAGGATGTATTGATCAAAAATATAGTGACTTTACAATATTTTATACCTAACGGGTTCACACATCCATTCAAAAGTATGGTAAGCACTAAGCTCTTGCCAGGTTAACATTCAACATGGTAATAAGCATATAGAGATGAATAAAGAAGCTGCCCTCCTCGCACTGAGGCCTTGTTTAGGCTTCTATGTCTCCACTGAAGCTCTTCTCATTCTCTTCTTTACCCTCTCTCACCTGACTCATACATCAATTGATCCAATGTCACACAAAGTTAATTAAATGCCTTGTCTCTATGAATTCTTTTCTGACCTTCTAAATAGATTTGACTAGTTCTTCTCTTTTTGTTTTTCATTTTATTTTTTTTAACAATGCCTCTGACCCTAGAAAACAACCCTATACATGAAGAGTTAGCAAGCTTCTTATTTTGTCTACCTCCCCCACTAAACAATGAATAACAATGAAACAGCCTCTGCATGGCTCATTATTGTAATCATGGAGCTAGTTATTTGCATGACACATCGGCTCGGGAAATGTACATAGGCTGGATAAATTATATTATGGGCATTTTCTGATAAACAAAAGAGCTGAACAAAATGTGTACTGGATGAATAGAGGCATTTGTAATGTATAAGAGGGAAAAGGTAAAAGAACGTGAGTAGAGTGAGATATTGAGGGATGATGGTGACAAGACAATGACGATGGTGAAAAGAGCCCCACATTAGCCATAACACAGGTGGGATGAGTAGCATATCGGAGGGCAGCGGTACAATAACTCCCCGGTCTTCGCTCATCCTACTGGATGTGCAATCACTTGCACAGACCAATGCCTACCCTGTTTGTGCTCCAGCAGCCTCTTCCAGGGAGCCTAAGGTCATGCAAATGTATACACCACAAACACAAGAGTGGTATTCACTCCTCCAAGATGTCTTAGAGGGAAGAAAATGAATGATGTTGAAAGACTTTAGGGAATGGGACAAGGAGATGGGAAACTCTCAATAAAGACCATGTTTGCCTCCTAGTAACTCAAGTTTTCAAACGATAAACCACCCACATCTTCCTACATTCTCCAGCTTTGTGGAAAAAATAGCAGTACCCACTCAGGCAAAGATGTATAAAATCCAAGGATGATTATTTAAGAGAGTGCAAGGAAATGTGGAAGTAAATTGTCTATAAAGGAGGAAAAATGGATCGTGTCTCAGATTTCTGGTTGGATTTGAGGGAAAAGATACTTATATCACAGTAAGGTCTTTGAGAATGTAATGGGAAAAGCACATTCAAGCTTATATTCAAAGCAGTAAATAATTTCAAACAATTTTAAAGTGCTCTGACATTCACCCAAGTACCTTCAAGGTACCTATGAACCCCAGGCTGATATATGTCTTCTAGACAGGTACCAAGAGCTAGTAATCTGAGACACTCTGACATCAGATATTACATCACTCAACCAGCACATCCTGAAAGGGGACAGTTGCAAAAGTCTTTAAACCTCCAGCTTTTGACCTTCCCACATAGGGATATGGAGAATAGAAAGAAAATCATAGTCACCTAGATGACGCTCATCACTGTAGGAACTGTTAGCTCTGTCTCAGTACAGAGAAGTTCTAGTGGAAATATCCACAAAGCAAAATATTTCCACAATCTTCCCCATAGAGTATACAAAATAATGTACCTTGGCTATGCTTATATTAATATAAGTACTTGGGGGAGTATGAAATTTGCACTATTTATTAGAACGAAATTTAATGTCATTTAACTTGTACTCCAGAGTCAACATAACTGTTACATTTTGTCTGCATGATCCCCCAAATCCTCCTGCAGAAATCCCCACAAACTGTAAGATAAATAAACCTTTCCTTCCTTAATTTTGGGCACTGGGTATTTTGTCTCCACAATGAGACAAAAGTAACCAAGACAACAACCAATACTTAAGACAATAACTTCAATGTCACTGTAGCTATTACACAAAAATTATGGATCACAAAAGCTTTTGCAGGTTAAAAAATAGAAGCATCTTTACGAAAAGTGTATCTGCATTTAAAAGTAGTTATAGAAAAAATCCACCAATACTTTCTCTTCCCTACCTAGGCTCTTGGGAAAATCAGAGATATTTGGCTTGATTGTACAGGAGAAAAGAAATACACATAGGAATGGATACTATTTAAGAGCTATTATGGCAACATAATAAAAGAGAATTTTTGTAAAGTTTTTCACTTTTCAATCAACAAGAATTAAGGAAATCCTTTCTCAAATGACTATCACAAGAAGTGTGACTTGACTCATGAAATTAAAGCCTTTTCTTTTGTAAACAAAGAGGGAAATGAAAGCTGCTATCTCTATAGCTACTTTTCCTAAGACCTCTGCCACCTGTGTTCTGCTATCTCTGTTCCACATTACTTTACCAGACTAGGTCAAGGATCTGACTGTCAGAGATTTCAGGCAAAGTGGGGCCAAACAAGTTTTCAAAACCAAAATCTCCAGGCACAAAAACAAGTAGGTTTAATTCAGCTTGCAATAAATCTTGTATCTGGCCAAAAATAAATAAATAAAACCTGCATTTTGCTACTGCTAGAAAGTGAAAAAGAAAAGTACTCTTACATTACTCCCAACAGATGTTGTATTTTCAAATGTGTGTATTATGGCCTGTTTGTATGTGAGTAGGCACATATTATACTCCAATAAATGTCTCCTGGTGTGTTGGCTACTTTTCTCTACTTACTGCAATAAAATACCCAATGCCCAATATTAAGGAAGGAAAGGTTTATTTAGCTCAGTTTGTGGAGGTTTCAGTTTGTAATCAGGTGGAACAATAATCAGGTGGCACAGGGGCAACAGTCCAAGGTGGCAGAAGATGGCAAAAACAGCAAGAGCAAAAGGGATGGGGGGCAAGCCTCTTTTCCTCCCTTATAAGCAGGATACCCCCACCCAGAGGGCATGTAGCACTCACATAATCTCCATGCCTTCCCCTTGCACAGGCTCATGATGAATACAAAGTACGGACCCTGGCCCCCTGCTCAGTCACACAGTTAACCTTCTAAATTTCTCAAGTTGACAAAATGAACAACATCCCAGAGCTGTAAGGGCATGTCCTTTTCACCCCAGGATGTACAACTGCTGAGTCACTATATACATCTCAAGTTGACACAATGTATCAACCATACACCCCAGGATGTACAACTGCTGAGTCACTATATACATCTCAAGTTGACACAATGTATCAACCATAACACCTGGCAAAGCAATTCAGTCATTCTAGTAAAATATATTTCTGCCCATTGTTCTGCATAGGATATCTTTGACTTTCTTATTCCTCAAACTGTAAACCACAGGGTTCAGCAAGGAAGTGATTGTGTAGGTTATACCAAAAGAAGGTCTTTTTCTACTCGGTTTTGTTGCTTAGGCTTCAGGTGGGTGATGGAGGTACAGCTCTAATGGACATTGACCATGGTGAGGTGGGAGGCATAGGTGACAAAGGCATTCTTCCACTCCTCAGCTGAGAGAAGTTTAAGGATGGAAGAAATGATGAAGATGTAAGAGATGTAAATCCAGTGTATGGGCCCAAGAATTACAAATGAATTTATACCATAACTGATGACCTCATTGATAGTTGCATCAACACAAGAGAGTTTCATTACTGTGTAAATGTCACAGAAGTGGTCCACTACCTTGTCACAGAAAGACAAACTGAACATGGCTGTCACATGGAGAACTGCCATAATCATTCCAGGGTCAAAGGATCCACACTCTAAGCCAGTACACATTCCAGGAGCTGACACATGGCTATATAGCAGTCATAGCCCATTGCTGTAACCAGGAAGCAATTGTTAGTGGCCGAGGTGACAATAAAAGAACATTTTGGTTGCCCAATTTGCCAAGGAGATGGGCTAGTTATAAAAAAATGAGACTGAAAAGCATTTATGGGACAATGATCAATTTGTACTCCATCTCTGAACTAGCAAGCATGCTCAGGAAGAAGTTCATGGGGGTTCTCAGGTAAAAGTCAATGCAGGTAATAGTCACAATGATGGTGTGCCCAACCAGAGTTAAAAAGTAGATGATTAGGAAAACCACAAAGAGGGTTAGCTGATGATTTCCAAAGCTAGCTAATCCCAAGAAGATGAATTCTATTATTTCCATGAAGTTCTTCCTCTGCATTCTGCTATCAGGCTGACAGCAATGAAGGGAGTCGGCAGAAATTGGTTTTCCAAACAAGGGGAAGTGATAGCTGAACTGAGAGAGCGAGCCTAACTCCTCTTGTGTGAGTTGCAAGCTTACATTTCCGGTCCTTGCACATGAAAAAATGAAAATCTTTGTGTGCCTCTTCGAACATTTCCACCCTAGAGCAAACAGTTTCCCAAAAAAGGGGAAGAATTCTGAGCACATGCTCACTTCACAGATACCATAGTGATGTCAGGAGGGGAAACAGAAAAAAGCAGAAAGTCACACCCTGTTCCAACAAGTAATATAGCATCTATTTAAAACTTCTTAACAAGAAGGAAAGCCAGTAAAGTACACGTGAAGTAAAACCATAAATATGAGTTTTTGGAGACAAAAAAACACAGTGGTATGAAGTATTCAACAGAGACAGACTGAAAATGGCAGCCAGCTTGGGTGACAAGGTCACCAAGGACCTTCCACACAGTGTTCAGCTGAATTCTGTGGGTTAAAGATTTCAGAGAAGTAGTATGGCCCAGACCCTCAAAGGCAAACAACTACAGAACAGCTTGTGCCATGGTCTGAAACAGATCACTTGAATTCCACCAAAGAAATATTTTTTGCTGATTCCAGTAGTCCTGAGTGAAGTCAGAAAGAGAGTTGTGATCGAGGAAAAAAAGGGTTTAGTTTCAGTGTTTTCATTTCAACAGAAAAGGACTTTGACACTTGCAGTTGTATGGACAGGCAAATAAAAGCTGTACAGCTGGAAGGAGGAGGAAGGAGTCAGCTAACTGGGGCTCGACTGACATGAGGTGAATAACCTGGTATAATTCCATGAGACAGAGTACATTGGGGCCCTTTTGTTTAAAATGTCTAAACTGTGTGGAAAGCACTCTGTGGTTCTCTACAGTGACCATTTTATTATTCTATCTTCATTTTCAAAACTACTGAAATACACTTCTACTCTCACCCACTGTAAGTCCTTGAAAGTGGGTTCTGCCATGTTTGCACCCATGAAGCCATTTGTTCAAATGTCACTCAACAATATCCACTGCTAAAGCAATCACTTTTCCCTCTTTTTCTCATCTTCCTCTGCTTTGACACTTTCAGTCTCTGTCTCATGGCAACATTCTCTGACTTCACTTTCCAAGACATCACCCTATGGTTCAGTCCTCCCAGAATTCATGCAGTTATCATCGCTGAATCTGTTCTTCCGCCTATACTATGACAGCATGTCTGTCTTCGAGTCAATCCTTGGTCCCTGTTTTTTTCTTTGCATATCCTCCTTCTCATTTTTTGTCTTAGTTCTGTGTTAATTGCTTTTAAATCTCTATTTCCCCACATCTCTGATTTAGCCTCTTTTGACTTTTCTATTTGTGTGTCTTGGAATCACACTAAATTATGTGTTTTTGAAAGCAAACATGAGCCTTTCTCAACTTTTGTCTTCCTCAGTGACTTCACCATTACTCTAGTCAATCAGTTTTAACATTTGGGGGCCACATCTACTATAAATCATACATACTATAAACTTGTCTCACCTTTTAGATTCAAAATGACTCACTTAAGTTTAGGGTAACCAAGCTTCTAGTGAGGATACTAAAACATATTCCAATTCTAAAATGTATGTGGTTATGCAGAAAATCATGAATGCCAAAACAATTTTCAAAAAAAAGAAGCACAGAGCTAAAAGTTTCCCCCTGCTTCATTTGAAGACTCTAATAGTCAAAATATTATGGTCTCAGTGCAAGGAGACAATGACATAAGATGTAGAGACAAAGGAAAACCATATTTTCATGGTAACTGCCTATTTTTATAGAGTTAAGGTGTTTTCAACAAATGTAGTTGGAATGAGTAAATTCCCATGTAAGAAAAAGTGAGCTTTAAATTTTAGTCCATGACATACACACAAAAGTAAAAATAACTAAAAATTAATCACAAACCTAATTTATAAAGATAAAACTATAAATTATAGATAAAAATAAAAGATAAAATCTTCAGGAACTTGAAATAAGCAATGATTTCTTAGATAGGTAACAAAAACCATAAACTATAAAAGAACAAATCACAAGTGGAATGTTATCAAAATTAAAAACATACTCATCAAAAGACATGCTTACTAGAACAAAATGGTGAGTCGCAGAGTAGAGAAAATATTTACAGTATACATGCCTAAAATTGAACACAGAATATATACAGAATTCCTATAACTTAATAATGTGACATTTTTAAATTGGCAAAATATTTTAAACAGATATTTAATGAAAGAATAGCTAGAAATGATAGACTGTCACATGAAAGGATGCTCAAAATTATTGGCCACTAGAGAAATAAAAGATAAACTACTATGAGATGCTGCTGCACACCCTCTCAGCAGATGGAACTCAAAAACCTGACAACTCAAATTGGTGATGGGGTGAATTTGGGCAGGCTAAAATTTGCTAGGAGGAATAAAAAGTGATATAACTAATTTGGAGAACAATGTCATAGCTTTTTAGAAAGTTAAATCTATACTTTCTCCATGACTCAGTAATTTTCCCTAAGTATTTACACAACAGAAATGAAAACATTGTGTCCACATAGAGATATTTATGTATGGCTGTTCCTAGCAGCTGTCCTCCTAAAAGCCAAACATTGCAAACAACCAAATACCCCAATTATGATGTATTCATAGAGTGAAAGAGTGTTCAACACTAAAAAGAACAGATTAGTGATACAAAAAACAATATAGCTCAATCTTAAATCACTGGGTCAAAGAAGTCAGAGACAAAACTGTTAATACAGTGACCATAGGTGTTTGGAACTCTGGAAAATATAAATTTAATCTACAGTTCCAGAAAAAAAAAATCAATACTTGCCAGAATGGCTATAGAATTGACTAGAAAAAAGAAACAGAAAGCTAACTGGGGTAAAGGAAAACTTTTTGTTGTACTCTTGGTAATAAAGGTATATAAATATATCAAAATTCACTGAAATGCATACTTAAAATTGGCAAATTTTGTTATATTATTTATACTTTGCTGTATTACATTGTACTATACTACGTCATATCATGCTGTATCAAGTAATGTTGTATTTTACTATTTTGGATTGTATTTTACTAAAGTTGATTATTAATAAATTATGAATTGGCTACAAGTAAGATTTATATATCCCTGCAAATTTGTCACTACACAGTTCTTTGAGTGGGCTCATTCTGATGTAAGAAATATCAGAATTGACTCAGACTTGGAAAATCCAGAATTTAATGTAGAATCTATAAACATCAAAGCATGTGATCTGGGTTAAATCACTTCTTTCTACACCATGGCTTCAATTGCAATTGTTTCTTAGAGGTATTTCAAGGCTCATCTCATTTCCTGCTATGTCCATGGAATATTCTTCCCACAGTCTTGTTCTTCAATTCTGTCCCTTTCAGAAAGCCATACCCAGTGCCATGATGGAGCCTCCTCATACCAATTCCCTATAGAAACCATACAAACATCATTTCCCAGCTCTATATTCAGCAATTTCATGGTTGCTAGATTGAAATCTGCTATGGAGAGCTAGTTTCATCTCAGTAATAAACCAAATAAAAATCAAAAATTTTTTTTCTGAGAGCTGGTTATGTTAAACATTCACCAGCACACCATTATCCTCACCCTGGTGTTACATACAGTAACTTAGTTCACCCTACCTTCAGTTCTTGTCTCCTTTATTTTAATCTTATTTCCCAAATTGGATTGTAAGCTCTGGGGAAAAAGTGCCAATACTTCTATTAGTTCTGGATCCTTCATACAGCATACTCAAAGAATTGTTATCTGGTTGCTTAAAGAGTGTGAAGAATCTAGAAGTTCCATTGCCATGGGGGTAGAGCTGTTTACCAAGGGCACAGAGCTTTCTACGCATAAAGATTGGGACCCAAACACATGTAGCATCTGGACGTAAACTGTAGGGTTTTTCATCTCAATCCTTCTTCACATTTTTTCACAGGGAATCATACAACAATGAGAAATATTTTGGAGGTCAGCAGGGACCAGTTTCTGAGTTAGCAATGAGGCCTACATCTTTATAAGTTGTCTTTTCTTACTCTCTGTCTCTGCTAACTGGGACATGTGTTCACTGCAGGCCGAGTGATTAGAATGAGGCATAGTGGTAGCATGTTTCCTCACTCCCAGGTCCTCTCTTTTTCTTCTTATTGTATATATTTCAAGCTCCCTAGTTCTTTTATACTTTTATTATATGGAAAAAGGTAAAACAATTTTCTTTAAAGTACAAGATATGGACATTAAAATTTCTCTAATCTACATTAGCATAAACTTTCCCTTTCAGTGAGCTAAGAGACATTAATAGTACAATTGAGTTGCATTTTTTTCCATTTTCTCCTCTTTCCTTTCCCCTTTCCCATATATATATATATATATATATATATATATATATATACATAGACATATATACATATATAGGAATATATATATATAGGAATATATATATAGGAATATATATATATATTTCAAGCTACTATTTATATATGGGTAGGTTTTTTGTTTTTGTTTTTCTGAGACAGGGTCTCACTATGTTGTGAAGGCTGGACTTAAGTTTACTATGTAGCCTAGTCTAGCCTTAAACTCAAAACAATTCTCCTGCCTCAACCTCCTCAGTGCTGGGACTATAGGCATATGCCACCATGCCTGGCATAAACTAGTCACCTGAATAAATTCTCATTTCTAACATCTAATTCTCATTTCTCAAGTGAAAACTTGAGAAATTTGTTTAGTCTTACCAACCTTCATTCTCCTCTGAAATAGGGTAATAGTACTTATTGTATCAGTCAGTGTTTTACTAGAGGAATAGATATATCACAAGTTAAACAAATGTATAAAAAATTACAACACTGGTTTGTGATAGTCAGCCACAGTGTTGGACGAGGAGGAGTACACAGGATGTTTGCACATTGAAGACCGAAGGTTTCAGTTCAAGTTCTGGAGTTCACTAAGTGTCCCCTGAAAGTCTGTATCAGGAGGCGGATGCATCTGTGATGGAAGGACGAAGAGTCTACACTAGAAGCCTGAAAAATCTGAAGAAGCAGCCAAGGAGTCTGCACTAGAAGCCAGAAGATGATGTCCAAGCTAAAGGTGAAGACTGGAGCTCCTCCAAAGAACAGAAGCGATTCTGTCCACCCTCATTTCCCTTTTATACCATATAAGTGACAAGCTGCCCGGGACGGATCTTCTACACCCCATGGCATAGAATGTTGAGCTGATTTAGTTAAGCTTCTGAACTTCTCAAGTTGACACAGTCAACCCATCGTTAAAATTCACCCCTTGTCCACATGACAACCAGACACATTCATTTAAACCATCACCAGATACAAAGACATGCTCATAATTACATCTAACATGTTATAAGTATCCTGTGTACAAATGGAAATGTACTAATTCTTTCCACAGAATAAAAGGTAACTTTTCTCTGTAATGCTTACTCTTGTCATTTCATAATTTGAACATTATAATACAGATTTAACAATCCTTAAGAACCATATTAAGTCTTAATTGTTCAAAGCACTTAGTACATTGATAAAGGTCTAGTAATTGATAGGTCTTAGTTACTTTTCTCTTGGTGAGACAAAATACCTGACAACAAAGTTAAAGGAGGAAAAATTTATTTAACTCACAGTTTGTAGAGATCTCAGTCCATAATCAGTTGCCTTCAAGGCAAATGGGTCTAAGCAAGACTGAAACCCATGGGCTCCATGTCCAGCACCTGGAAGCAGGTTTGTGAGCTCTGAAGTCCAAAGAGCTTGATGAGCCCTGTCCCTATGGCGTTGCTAGTTGCAAACCTCATGGTCTCTCTCTTAGGCTGGGTTCTTTCACTGTCTGTGGATTTCTTCAACAGGTAGTCCACATTTCTGACATTTCAACTTCTTGAGGCCTCTATTGCAGTTTTGGCATTATTCTCACAGCTTCACACACTCTTCTTAGGGAAAAACTACCCGTCATTTCAGGCCTTCTTTTGAAATCTGGGTGGAAGCCACCCTGACCCTGTACCTCTTGCCTTTTGTATGGCTATAAAATCAGCACCATGTGAATGACACCAAAGTCTGTCATCAACGCAAGCAGTATCTAAGCCCCCTTGGATCACGGCTGCAGTGTCTTATGAGTACTAGGGTGACTGAGTACTATAAAATGAGTGCCAGGGAATAATGTGGCTCTTCTAGTGCTGGGAACCAATAGAATCTCTTCTCAAAAGAAAGTGCTATGGTTTTGTACCCATGAGACTGCAAAGAGTAGAATATTGCTGATATCTGAGATCACCTGCAGTCATATTTTTTACTTTACTTGGCTTGCCCCAAATTTTTAAGTTTTTCCATTTTGGCTAAGCTGAAAACTTTCCAAATGGAATTTTTGCTCCTGATTCTGACAGTAAATCTGGCTAAAAGCAACCAGTGTTTCTCATGCTACCGCTTGAATGTTGGGCTGCCTTGAATTTTTCTCTGCCGGATGAATTAGTCAGCTATCCTAATCTCAGTCTCTAATAAAGTTTCAGAATATAGGGACAATGAAAACAAATGTTCTACCAAAGTATCATACACAGTCCAACTGCTAATAAAGTCCTTCTTCCAAACAGAAACTGACCTTTACTATCTGCATTTCTACCAGCACTCTGGTCTTACGAGTTCTGATCAGAATCCTCCATCTGAGCTCAGCTTATAGCATTCTGTGAGTTTTCCAGCTAGCATCTCCAAACCTTTCCAAATGCTCGTGAACCAATTCCAAACGATTTTGAACCATGTGGTAAAGTATAGTCACAGACGATAACCCTACTCCTGGTGCCAAAATCAGTCTTCATAAGTTTTCTGGCAATTATACAAAATACAATTTACAGGAGCAGAGGATTTTGGTTCCTGGTTTCAGCTCATGGTCAGGAAAAGGTGCTCAACTCATGATGCATAAGGAAGCACAGAGACAAAGGAAGAGCTAGGAACAAAAATACACCCTTCTAGTGACCCACCTGCAAGCAGGCCCCATCCACTAGTGGCACATTTAGCTACTGAACTTATCACGGAGTGAATTCACTTATGGTTATAGCACCCTATGATCCAATCACCTTCCACACAAATAAGAATTCTGGGGGATTTTTTTAGATATAAACTACAATATCATAGGTCTAGACAAACATTTCTTGAACAAGACTTTAGTAATACCAGAAATAATAGCAAGAATCAACAAATAAGACTACACAAAGTTTCTGCACAGCAAGGGAAACCACCAACAGAGTGAAGAGACAGCTTAAAGAATTAATGAAAATAACTGTCAGCCACATATCTAATAAAGGATTATTGCCAATAATATGTAAAGAATTTAAAAACAAAAAAGCCAAGTAGTCCAATGAGTACATGGGAAAATGAATTGAACAGTCGCTTATCATAAGAAGTACAAATAGCAAATAATGATATGAAAAAAGTGTTCATCATCTTTAGCTATTAGAAGTATGCAAATGAAAGGTTTCTTCTCTCCTCAGTCACAATGGCTACCATTAAAAGTACAAAAACAATAACAACAATAAATGCTGATGAGAATGCAGGGGAAAAACCCCTTCTACACTGTTGGTGGGGAATGTAAGCTAGTACAGCCACTATTAAAAACTGTATGGAGGCTCCTCAAAAAAATAAAAGCAGAGATAATGTTTCATCCAGCTATATCAGTCTTTGATATAGTTCTGAAAGAATTAGTAAATATTCTACAGTGATACAGACACATGCATGCTTACTGCAACATAATTCACAATAGGGAAACTATAGAAATAGACCAGATTCCCATCAACTGATGAATGCACAAAGAAAACATGGAATATATACACAATGGAATACACTGAGCCATAAAGAAGAAATTCTGTACTTTATAAGAAAATAGATCAAACTGGAGATCATCACGTTAAGCAAAACAGATCAGACTCATAGAGTTAAGTATCACATCTTTTCTCTCATATGTGAAATCTAGAAAAAATAGAGAAAAAGAGAGAGATGATAGGAAAGTAGAAGGGAGGCCATTAAAGAAAAGGAAAGAAATGGCAGAAGGAGGAAAGAGGGAGAAGGGTAATGGTTGAGTGAAGATAATCAAACTATGCTGTAGGCAGGCACAAATATGATTAACAACACCATTATTCTAACATGCACTAATGCAAAGAATGTTTAATTTTCCTTGATGTTTATGCGTTGTAATTTGTGCAACCAGCCTCTGTGATGCTTTCTCTTTTCCTTACCCTGGACTTTATTGAAAGAGATGCCATATATATGGTGCACAAATTGCTGTCACAGAAACAACTTAGAAGGTGGTGAGTTAGTCTCTGTAGTGTTTCTAAGGTGAAAGGTATTTATAAAATGAGTAACATTCACTGTATCTCAGGGACATCCAATTACCGACAAATTCAGTTTTAGCAGAACATATTTTCTTAGAAATTCAGTGCCTAAATATTAACAGCTAGACTTGTAAAAGATTTTCTAATTGCTGTGTCAAGTCCTTGGCATCTGCAATTCTGTCTTTGCACAATGCCAACTACCCTAGATTCATGAAGGTATCTTTCTTTAGCATATGTTCCAAGGTGCTTAAATTTGACCTATATTTAGTGTTCTCTTTCCTACAGACATTCTGGAAGGGTGTGAAGATTTCAACGTACTTCTAATTCCTTATAATATCATAAGACCATTATATTATCTCAAAATGGTTCAGCCTTGGCTTAATAAAGACACCCAAACACATGAACATAAAAATCAAATAGTCATATTGGCTATGACATCTGTTTCTAGAGCATGTACAGTTAAATGTCCTTAAATCTCCACAGCATTCCAGTGGAAGTCACGGTAAGAAATTCTTGAGTTGCTGCTAACTTCTGTGCTACCTGATGTTTCCAAGCCAGTAATCTCTTAGTTCAATATTTTCATGACTTCATAGTGACCATACTTCACATAATCCTAAGACTTTAAAAGTTATCGGAAGTAAACATATAAAACCTCCATGATCCCTGCCTTTCTCCCAGCCTGAGCTTCTAGTGGATAGTCTATCTTACAGAGCCGATATTTTCTATTCCTCCAACATTTATTTACATTCCTATTCCTCTAACATTTATTTATATTTTTAAACAAAATCTCAAGCTTATGGAAAAGTTGCAAGTAGGACACAAAGATCCCCTCCTTACCTTTTGCTAGATTCAATTGTTAAATTTTTCCCATTTGCTTTATCAGCTGTAAATCTATATTGCATTAGAATAAATTGAAGACACTGCACCATTTTATCTTAAAATACTTCCCTGAATGTTTTCTAGGGAAAGGGAGGTTATATCGTATAACTAATCAAATTTTAAAGATACTAATTCAAGAACTGTCTCTGCTAAATATGTACTGTTAGGAAGCAAGAGCTAAGATCTAGCATTTAATATTGAATATCTCAATTCCAGTACTTCCCTTTCTGAATTGGAAGGTACCTTGCTTCTTCTGATGCCTCCTGACTCTGTTACTTCTCCCTCCCCCAAAGACCGGAGAAAGAATGATTTATTCCAGAAAATATAAAGTGGGCGGAGAATTAGAGGCTCTTGTCATCTTACCCTTCCTCAGTTCTAATTACCTTTCCTTCTCCACCTGAGCAAGAACACTGTTTCTAAAAAGACAAGTGTCTTTAGAGTGACTGATCACCCGATATTACTGTCCATTTAGAAACCTACAGATACTCATCTCCAATTTTTTCCATGATCCAAATAATTTCTCTTAGTTTTCCTTTGTGCCTTGCTCATCTATCTTTCCAGGCAAAATCTTATGCCACCTTTTCCTCTCTTGTTGTCTACTTCAAACTTAGAGAAAAGTTGAAATTACAGTAACTTTTTCTTGAACCACTGGAAAAGTAAGTTGCTGAACCACAGAGGCATTATTCTCAAATAGTTCCGTATTTTCTATGAATATCCTCCTATACGGCCACAAAACAATCATCAAAATCCGGAAATTGGCACTAATTTACTGCTATCATCTAAACCTCAGACGTCAGTCAGTATTTTCCTAGATACATCAATCTTATTCCTCACAAAAGAATCAAATACAGAATCAAGGTTTGCATTTTGGGACTCTTCCAATTAATCTCCCTGAAACTGGAAAAATTATAAGTTTTTTCTTGTTCATTACTATGTGGACTATTTCAAGGGTTACAGGCAAGTTATTTTATTGAATGCTCCTAAATTTAAGTTGTTTTACTATTTTATCATTTTTAGATTAAGATTATGGCTTGCTCAGCTGGCAGAAGTGATATATCTTTTCGGTTACATGCTTCCAGGCACCCAATTCCAAATTATTCGATTTCTACAAAGTTTAATCACTTTATTAAAGTTACAAATCGAGAATTTCCACTTTGAAGTCATTCATTTGTCCTATTAAGATAATACTTTCTGGCAAAGCAGTTTAAACTATATAAATCTTTCTTCACAAGTTTTTATTTACTCAATGCATTATTATAGATTCATGGCTTTCTATTTTAGTCAATGGATTATAATTACTCCATTATTTATACTGGCATTCAAATTATCCCCTATTTGATGAGTGTGATTTCCTATAAACTGTTTTCAGTTTTTTTATTAATCCCTATTACCATTAATCATCAGGAAAATGCATTTCAAAACCTTAATGGGATATTTCCTCATACCTGGCTATTTAAAAGATATTATAAGTGTTGACAAGGGTATGGAGAAATTAGAATCTTCTTACACACTTGGTGGTGATGTAAAATAGTATGACCACTTTGAAAAATAGAATGAAATTTTCTCAAAAAAAATTAAAAATGGAACTACTACCTAATCAAAACATTCCTTGTCTGGGTATTTATCCAAAAGAAGTGAAATTAGGATTATGAAGAGAAAACAGTATTCCTATATTCACAGCAATGTTATTCACAATAGCCAGGACACAGAAACAATGTAAATGTCCTTCAGAGGATGAATTAATATAATGTGATAGTCTCCTACCATGAACTATTATTCAATCTTTTAAAAAAAATCCTTCCATATGTGAAATGTGAATAATCTGGGAAGACATTACACTAAGTGAAATAAAAAAATAATGATTTTAGTCATACAAGGTAACTAAAATCAACTTAAAGAAACAGAGTAAACGGTAATGGGTAGGGGCTTGGAGAAATGGACAACTGAAATTCACCAGTGCCAGATAAGTAAATTCTAAACCAGGTATGGTGGTGCATGCCTGTACTCTCTGCACTTGGGAGGCTGAGGCAAGAGGATCAGTGTAAGTTTAAGGCTAGCTTATACTAGAGAGTGAGATCAAGACCAGTCTGAATGACATAGTGAGATCTTATCTCATATATATATACATACATATATATATATGAACAAATAAATTCTAGGGACCAATTGTACATCATTATGCCTATAGTAAACACTAATCAACTGGGTATTTAAATGTGTCAAGATAAGTGTTCATATTATACTTTTAAAAAGAATATTTACTTTCAAGGAATAAGCATGCCAAATTGCTTGACTCACAGTAAATATTCTCATTTCTTTTCTCAGAATTATTTCTTTATTTTTTAAAACAAAATTTAAAATACAGACTTGTATTACCCCTTGCTTAATTCAACTAAATATTTATTTAGTCCCTATAATGTACGAGGCATACTGTCCTTACGACATATGAAGTAAAGGATGGATGAATAAAGAGGATAAAATACTTTGAATCTTTCTGTTTAGATGACACCTTTACAAATGTGTGTTTATAGGTAAATACCTATTACATACACTCTTGTAATTATCAGAAGATATTGAAATGAAAACAGTGATTTTCTTAAGTGCATACTGTGTACAAAGCACCACACTAAATAGTGTGCATTTAATAGCCACTAAAACCCAATAAATAGCAGCCCTATTGCTGCTTCACACAAGAGGAAAAATAGGTTCAAAAAGTCTGAATGTTTTCAAAGGTTAAATCTGAGAAAAGGAGAGAAGATTCGGAGCCCAAGCAAATCCAAAACCTTTACATTTCACCAGGATGGCATTCAGAAAGGGAAACATTCTGTCTTATCAGGGAATCAGAAGAGAAGTCACGAAGCAAATGTCATATGAGCTAGACTTCTAAGAACTGCTGAAGTTTTGAGAAGCAGGGATATGTCTAAAAGCTCTTTCAGATACAGAGAATAGAATGAGCCCAAGTGTGTGAAAGGAGAGACCTAGAGCATGTATATGCATGCACAAGTACAAGGGTTTGACCACATAGTGGGATCTGTGAAGGAAGAACACACCAGTGAATTGTTTTAACAAATTGTAAATGACTGTAGATGTTATGCCAGTGAGCCTAGATCGCCTTCAAGATGCAAAAGGTAGTGTAGTAGTTCAGGTTAGTCATTAGGAGCAGGCAGTCAGTGGCGGTCTAATGGTAGCTTTAGGTAAAAGAAAATAGCCCAACCAGGTTAAGAGATAATTCAAGCAGCTAAGATAACCTAGAGATGTACAGGTAAACAAAAGAATAAAGGATAAAATGTTGGGTAAGAATTAAAACCATAAGGACTCTTCCTCCAGAAATGGAATCTTATACTGGAGATTCTAAATTAGGCTTTAACAGTTCCTCCCTAACTCTAGACCCAGACCTAGACTAAAAATATAATAGCCAGTCTCTTCTTGAAGTCATCTCCTTTGAAACAAGCCTCCTAGACTTTCCACCCCACACTCTGCTTATCTATATAATGCCAAGACCAAGACCCCTGACTGAAATTTCTGCTTGAAATCCCCTGATAATAGACTATTATGAACTTACTCTTCTTATCATTAACAATAAAGTCGTCATAACTCTCTTTTGTAACTTCATTCTACATAGTTGATGAAACCGTAAGCTCAGTTCATATGGAGATTACAGTAACATCATTGAAGGTTCCACTGAGATCTGAGATTAACAGGAAGTAAATTCCAAGTGGGAATGTTATTATCTTCCTTTTGCAATATGTTCTTGCTAAACAGTGTTTCCATTTGGAAGACAAAGATTTGTGCTTTCCATGCTTTTTTTAAAACTGGACAGCCTTATAGCCTTATGCCTTCTCTGTTATTTCCCTGGTGGTAGGGATTAAAAACACAGGTCTTCCTCAGCCACTTAAACATCACTAGCGTGGCTGCTGCTATAAAATATTAAAGGACCAGTTTCACTGGGGCAGTCTGACCTGATGGATCTCTTTCCACGCTTGTGGAAGGTAATACATGAACATGACCTGCTCTTCCTACTTTTCCTTTCTGGTTTGATCCTCCACCAGTGAGGTAGCAGTTTTAGCTCTCGATTCTCTCTTATTCTTGGTCTTTTGAGACTGAGAACGATGGGTCTTGGGTGAATCACTCGAACTCACTATAAGCATAATGAAGATAAACATCTTTTCTGCTGCTAAAATCTCTTACTTCCAACTTTCTCCCGACAGTTCTTTCTTTGTTTTCTTTCTCATCTGTTTGGAGGCATATTTTACTAAAGACCAAAGAGGCCACCCTGAGAAAGTTTATTCCCAGCTTGTCTGTTGTTCAGCTCTTAGGATTGGGCTGAGAAAGAGGAATATTTCCACTAACCTCTTCCTCTCAGAAATAGTGCTTGGATGGGGCGGGCTGACTGGTTTTAATGTGAGGCCATCACAACAGAGATGATTACATTAGTAAAACAAAAAACAGTTTTCAGGCATCCACCATCACTAGTCTCTAGGGGACTACTTTTCTCTTGTCATGATTTTTCTCTGGAACATATCACCAGGCTGGTAATTGAGTCCTTTAAGAAGTCCTTGCTTTGAGGGCATAAAAGGGTTTTTCTCTCTTTCCTCTTCTTACTTTTATTAGTGTTAACTTATTATTATAAGAGATCTCTGTTATGATTCACCTAAAATTGCTATAATACTCTCTAGAGAAGGTTCTGCCTAGTCTATTTAAAGTCACAAACCTAAAACTATAAAAGGGTTATTGTCATTCAAGGTGGCCAGTATATCTAAAAGTGCACTTTGATTCAAAAGTAATTGCTTTGTGTGTCCTACATGTTTCTTGTTTGTTCATCTGCCTGTTTAATCTGCTTTAATAACTGGATACAGTGTGTGCAGCTGCTTCACTAAAGATTTTTTCAGCTCATATTCATTTCATTTTTCCTTTTATTTTTGTCCTTATAAACATCTGGTACTTTTGAGATTGCCCACAAAGCAACAGTTATGTAGGTTTTTCAGGGTAGCCAAATTCACTTAAAATATTAGAGGGTTCAAAAATACTGGCAGGCTCTAGGCTCCATGAGACTTACAGGTGAAAATTGGTTCAATAATGTAAAAGTTATATATGATCAGGTTAATATGCATATTTCTACATGTTAACTTTTAGGTATATATTTATCCTCTAAATACTTAAGTAGCACAAAAAGATCTACTTGAATTGGTAGTCAGGTAGATACTGATGATACTAGCCCAAATGCTTTTTGCTCATACAGCTTAATAGGAAGCTAATTTAAGTTGGTTGATAAGACTAAAAATGTCTTTAAAGTTGGTGATATGTTTTTGTACAGGTTACTACTAATCAAGATAAGATCAAAAACTGATTTTATAAGTAAAATGTCTATTGTTTTTTATGTACACTAACTTAGAATTTGTCTTTGGCTAGATAATATGTAGTTTAAAAGTGTTAGCTCATATGATTTGGTTCTCAACAGTCACCTAAAATAATTAAGATAAATAAGTGGGGACCTTTTGGGCTTGGGAAACTGCCAAATTCCCCTCTGTGGCTAAAAAAGCAGCTGCCTGAACCAATTTGTTTAGTTTTCTCCACTGATGAGTGATTTCTCCTGTTTTTATCCACAAGTCTTACTGTGCCATATCCCAACAAATGTTATTAAATAAATTATTATACTTAAATTGGCAATGATCAAAATATTAAGCTTTCTCTGTCTAAAATAGTAAGGTTTTCATAAGACATTGAGATGGTCCTGGTAAAATTTACAAAACTAGAGTAAAAAGCAAAAGTTCTGCACTGTGCTGAGATAATTTCCTGTTTTCTGCTTTTAGGTTTTTGCAGCTTACATATACAGTTTTTTTTTTAATGGAGAAAAGGTAAAACAAAATTTCATAACAATATAATAGGAGAATAACAGAGTTAATGTGTTACATGTGGTTATATTTAAAGTAGTTGGTCAGGGAACAGGACATGGGCATAAAAATTTCTCCAATTGATATTAGCACAAACCTTCCTTCTCAATGAAGAGACACTAACAGTATAATGGACTTGAATTTTTCCCCTTTTCCGTACTGTCCTTTCCCCTTATATGTATCCTAGTCCATTTTCCTTTTGAACAATTTCTTCCAATTCCATATCTATTGTACATTTTGGATCTTATTTATTCTTTTGGTTTCTCACACCAGGGAGGCTACCCAATGTTTATACATGTGAGTTTGATTTATTTCACTTATGAGTATGGTCTCAAGGCACATTTACCTATAAAAGTCTAAAGTTTATCTTCTTTATGGATGAATAGTACTCCATTGTATGAAGAGATGATATCTTTTCTATTCATTCCCCTGTTGATGGGCATTTGGGTTGTTTCCAAGACTACAAATTCTAGTACAAATTCTGCTGTTATAAACATGGGTGCACATATATTGCTGTGGTACAATGTTTTTAATTCTTCTGGAAAAATACCCAGAAGGGTAATAGCTCAGTGGACTTGGACCTCTAGGCCAAGCTTTTGAAGAATCACCACAATGATTTCCATGGTAGCTATAGTAGTATCTACTCCCAGCAACAGTGAAGAAGGGTTCCTTTTACCACACAGCCCCACCACCACTTGTTACTGCTTGATTTCTTCATGATAGCCAATCTTTCTGGGATTGGGAATCTCAGTGATGTTTTAATTTGCATCTCTCAAATGACCAACAATGTTGAACATTTTAAAATATATTTATATGCCCTTTGTACTTCAGTCTGAGAAACATGTGTTCATTTCAGATGTCCATTTTTGGATTTGGTCTTTGAATTTGTGGGGCTTGATTTTATTAAATTCTTTATATGTTTTAGATAGAAGTCCTTTGTCTGAGGGACAATAGGATAAAAATTTCTTTCCACCTTTTGGGTTATTTTTTCACTCTGTGTGTGATTTCTTTTGCTGTGCAAAAGCTTTTTAATAAGAAGAGAAATCCAGTTGTTGATATTTGAAGTATTTCCACGCAATCTGGAGTTTGTTCATGAACTCTCTGCCTACGCTACGTCTGAAAGAATTCTGTCTACTTTCTCTTCCAGTAAACTTTGTGTTTCTGTTTTAATATTAGGATCTTTGATCCATTTAGACTTTAGTGCATGGTGATAGACGCAGGTCTAGTTTTAATGTTTGGCATATAGACAGGCAGTTTTTCCAGCACCTTTTGTTGAGGCAATCTTTCTTCCAGTGAACATTTTTGGCCCCTTTATCAAAGATAAGGTAGCTGAATGTGTTTGTAGTTTTGTCTGCTTATTCTAATCTGTTCCACTGGTCCTGAGGTCTGTTTTTTGTCAACTGATTTTACCATAGTAGCTTTGTAGTATAATCTCAAGTCAGGAATCAAGAGGCAACCTGCCTTGCCTTTGTTGACAAGGATTGCCTTTGTTATTCTGTATCTTATCTGGTTCCAAATGAGTTTTAGGAATGTTTTCTCTGGTTCTGTGAGGTACAATAGTGATATTTTGATTAAGATTGCAGGTTGGGGATATAGCTTAGTGGAATAAGTGCCTCCCTGGCAGGAGCAAAGCCATGAGTTTGATCCCCAGTACCACCAAAAAAAAAAAAAAAAAAAAAAAAGATTGCATTAAGTCTGCTTCACAATTTGTGGGTATAACCATTTTCACTATGTTAGTTCTTCCCATCTATGAGCAAGAGATATCTTTCCATTTTCTGATATCTTCTTTAGTTTCCTTTTTTCAGAGTACTATAATTTTTAATATATAGATTTTTACTTCTTTTGTTAGATGATTCCTATATATTTCATTCTTTTGGAGGCTATTGTGAAGGAAGTGATTTCCCTAATTTTTCTCTCACTGCATTTGTTGTTTATGTACAGGAATGCTATTGATTTTTGAATGTTGACTTTGTATCCTGCTACACAACTGAATTTGGTTATTAAATCTAGCAGTCTTTTGGTGGAGTTTTTGGAGTCTTCTATGTAGAGTATCATGTCATCTGCATATAATGATTATTTAACTTCTTCCTTTCCAATCTTTATTCCTCTCATTTCTCTCTCTTGTCTAATTGCTCTGGCTAATGTTTCTAGCACTATATTGAATAGGAGTGGTGATAATGGACATCCTTGATTTCTTTCTGATTTTAAAGTGAAAACGTTCAGTTTAGCACGATGTTGGCTATTGGTTTAGTATGATGTTGGTTACTGGTATGATTGAGATAAAGACCATCTATTCCAATTTTCTGTAAGATTTTTATCATGAATGAGTGTTGAACTTTGTCAAAAGCTTTTTCTGCATCTATTGAGATGATCATGGGATTTTTATCTTTAGCTCTGTTGGTATGGTGCATTACATTTATTGATTTGTGTATATTGAACCATCCCTGCATTACTGGTATGAGTGCCACTTTGTCATGGAATATAATCTTCTTGATGAGTTGCTGAATTCTGTTTACTACCATCTTGTTGAATAGTTTTTCATCTATTTTCATTAGTGAAATTGGCCTATAGTTGTCCTTTTGGGTTAGGTTTTTCTCTAGTTTTGCTATTAGGGTAACACTTGCCTCTAGGAATGAGTCAAGGAAAAGTCCTTCCCTTTCAATTTCATTAAAGGTTTTGAGGATTGTTGGCATTAAATCTTCTCTAAATTTCTGGTACCATTCAGCAGTGAATCCATTAGGTCCTGGGCTTTTCTTTGTTGGTAAGTTTTTAACTACATTTTTAGTTTCATTTACTGATATTGGGTTATATCTTTTTGATTCAGCTTTAGTAGTTCATACCTATGTAGAAAGCTGTCCATTTCTTCTATAAACACACATTTTTAAGGCTTAAAGACTATTTAATTACTGGCTTGTAAAATGTTTTCAGTAATAAATTTATGATTAGTTAAATAAACAACTATTGGTTTATGGTATTACATTTATATCTTGGAATATACACATATATATGCAAAACATGCTGTAAGCCTAAGCTTGAAAGTTAAGTCTATAGAGTTAAAACTATGTAAATTTAATACATAGAAAATGATGTGTTCTCTTTCGTATAATATGCCTTAGACATATAAAATGCTCAAAGTTTTATATCTTTTTAAATTGATCCTGCCACTTCAAATTTAAATAAGATATATATATGTATATATATATGATAATAAGTCTCCTTCTGATCAATAACACTGTTTCTTTAACTTTTAAGAAATCTAAAGATGTCTTTTAACTGTTCAGTGCAGTTACACTGTACACCTATCTAAATTTTATTTTAAAAGTATGAACTAAGCAAATATATCTACAGATTTTCACGTATTTGTTGTGTTAATTAGTGCCAATTCCATGGTCTGTTAAATATATTTCTGTTTCCCTGGTGTACGGGCCTTCAAAGATGAAAACTTAAGACAATGTCTTATCACATTGATCATCTTATCATATTGTTCATGATGGTAAAGTTTTACAGGCTCAGACATCTGGCTTTCCCTTATTTGTATCCCAGGTACTTATGAAAAATCATGCATGTCTATCCACCATGAGACAGCCAGCCAGATGACATACTTACTCTTTCATGCTTACATTTATGTGATTGTTATATAATTGTGCTATAACATTTAGAGGTACCTAAGCACTATACAGTCCAGACAATATCACTCTAATGTTTAATGATTTGGCATTAATAACCTAGAGGCATATCTATAACAAATATAGTCTATTTAAAATGCACTTTATTTAAAATAATAATTTGAAATAAAAGTTTATTTATGTCATTTAATATCTCCTAATTAGACAAAAGTGATGAATTGGTAAGATAGAGATTTAAGTATATTTCAGAGATGATAATGAAAACCTAAATGCAGCAGAAGGGGTCCTAGGACAACCGGGAGACCTCTCTTAGAGGACCCTACAACTCTAGTGAGTCAACTGCCTTCCTGAGCAGGGAGATAAGTAGACCCCAGAGGACAAGAGTCAATCAATGGACATTGTATTAAAAAGAAAAGTCACCAAAGAGGAAAATATCTCCTGTTCTTCCACAGGAAGCTACATGATCAAGCAAGACCATGATCTATCCTGGCAGATGATTCTGACATAGGAGCTAAGAGGCTGTATACATGGCCCCCAAAATAATCCCTCAAAAGCTAATGATCTTGCTATATGTATATAGAGGTTAATTTTAATTAACACAAGTCTCACTTTAACTTGTTCTTAAACACCTAGGAAAAAAGTGACCAAAAAGATGATGAGGATGATGAGGATGATAGATAGATAGATAGATAGATAGATAGATAGATAGATATAGCTAGATGACATAAAATAATGATATAGGTTAGATATAAAAAGCAGATTCCCATCACTACAATGGCCCTTGCTGGAAGTCTGTAGCTATACCAATAGCTTATTACTGTTATGGTTCAATAAGATTAAAAATATCATGAAGGCAGCAATAGAAGTTCAGCAGGATTCTTTACATTCCTTAAACTGAAATAATCCTTCAAAACCAGAGAGACCTAAATCTTCTCATAGCCAAAACTGGAGGGTCCGCTTTCCATTTCTGCAGGGAAGAGAGAGAATGGAGGATGACAGAGTGGTAAAGCAGGTCTAGAGATGGGTATTGTCTCATGGTATTTCTCTCCTTTCTGTTTTTTACCAAGGGTCCTTACACACCAGGACACAGGAGATGGTGACTTGTGACAAATGAGGCCCCTCCATCTCCTCAGAGCTACATTAGCTTTAAATAAAGACTTTTTCCTTTACATCAAAATAAATTACCTCCTTAATTTGGTCAGCAGTGAGTAAATATACCTGAATATACAGATCTGAGTGGTCGGTAACACCACTATAAACAAGAACAGGTAAAAAGCTGGCAAAACAGATAAAGACAAACCATCAAAAGAAGAGTAATCAGAATGAAATGTATAATAACCTTTTAATAAGATTAAGGAACTAAAAGTAATAGAAAAATAAGTATCTTGTGGGTAAGAATGTCAGTTGGAAACCTGGGAAAAGAACAAAGTTATTATAATTCCCATCATGACCATTTAACACAATGAGATTGTGGGCACTGCATGAAGCCCGTCAAAAAAATCAAGAAAGCAAAACATACATACCACAGACATACAAGGGCTGTTCACAGACATGACAGTTAGGGAACGCATGCAAAACTGAATGGTAATTAACATCATCATACAGAATATGGATATTGGACTTTGTTTTAAATGACTGGGGATAGAAGAGGGAAAAATGTGTTATACCTGAGCTCAGAGAGGCCTTCCACATAGTCCAGGAACTCCAGCACAAGACGACCACATGGAGGAGTCCAGACAGTGAAGTGACACCCTTCTGATGTGGCCAGACCAGCCCTTCATTCTATTCATAACTCTGTACCATCCTCTTCTCAGTAACGAAGCCTCCATCCCAAGGATGAAGCCCCGGCCATCACTCATGCCTATTAAATAAATTCAATTGATTTTCCAGCCCAGAGCCTCACCAACCTTTTTCCATCAGCAGCTCTGAAGCTGGCACCAAGCAGGGCTCCTGGAAAATCACTTACACATTGTCAGTTCTCTCCATCCCCCATGCTCACCCCAGTTGATGGCTGGTTTTCCTGGAGGGTTACTGAGCTGGATCAATGGGAAGCCTTTGGTAAGGAAGGTTCTGAGGTAGGGGTAGCTTGTGGGAGCTTACTCCAATATTGTCTTGGGCAAGAACATGATTTCTGTAGAGACAAGTTTTATGGGAGCCAGTTCTTTTTGTTACTGACCATTAAAGTTCATATGTTCCAGTTTATTTGCTTATCCCTGACAAAATCAAAGAAGGCCATATATGTTTACATAAAAAGGATTTATTCAAAGCTAGCTCTAAGGAGATGGAGGAGCTTATTTACCTTAAATCACCAGCCCCCTTGTACTAGTGGACAAGAGTCTTTTATAATAAACAGTGAAGGAGGAGCACAGAGAGACACTGAAAATCTCCACACTTGTTTTAGTACTTCCACCCATCTTCAGGTCATTGGTTCCTTTCTTGTGGAACAAAACCAGATTCCCTGGCGGTCTGGTGTTAGCATCTGCATATTCCGTCACTTCTTTGGCATTGAGGAGAGGAGGGGGTGTTGGTTATATGCTCAGAGGGAGAAAATTTGGAAAAGTTGCTTGTCTATAAAAGGAAAAATCTAACATTTAAAGTTCCATTTTGCAGTGCTGGTTGCACTGTGGGAGAGATTCTGAATCTGTACATGTGAGACTCTGTGCTGTCCCTTGAAAAGAGATAACTACATCAGACCCAACATCCTGGACTATAACCCATTGAACTATGAAAAGCAGGGTTATGTGGTCACAAGGGCTCTTAAGTGTCCAACAGAACAAAGTTACTGGGAATGCAGTCATCAAAGCTGTAGGCAAGAAGAGCTTTGAAGACAATGATGCCTTCTGCCCTGTGGCTATTGCTCTGTTTCTTTTGAATTTCCTATCTATAGAATTGTTTAATTTACAATAAAAGTCAGCAGTCTCCTAGCATTTTTTTCAGTATTATTCATTGCCTAAAACATTGCACCTTCAGGGGTCCTATTTTTGAGTTTTGATACTAAGTAGAAAATAGAGAACAGCAGGATTTAATAAAAACAATCTTGGAGTAAGGAGAATAAAAGAAAAACTAAAATGTTTAGCACTTGATTAGAAGTGTTTGGACTTTCTATTTAATTTTGCTCACAACTGTTTTTTTCTTTGGTTGGAATTCAGTGGACAGCTGCCAAATTGGGCTTCCAGGTCACAGCTAAAGAAATGGAAAGTTACAATAGTTCTGGAGGTGCTGTACTCAGGAAGCGTGCTTGCTTTTTTCCTGTGTAGTACATCCCCAGACTTGTTCTCACAAAACAAGCAGAGACCAGGGAAGCAGTTCTGTCTGGACCACATACAGATCTCTGTGTATAGCAACACCAGGACCACAGTAATCAACTGAGGATCATAACTACATCCAGAACTGATGAAGTAAATACTGTATTATATTCTGAACAGTACTCATGTCACCTTTTTTTAACACCCTGGTAAGATTCCCAAGCCTTCTTAAGATAGAAGTCAAACATCTTCACAGGGATAACTGGCTGTGCAGGGCTCGCTCACTTGTCTGAAGGCCCTGCATATAAAATGTTCAGCCTGTGGGTGGGCATGTCATGCATAATTTCTATTATAATAAATAACAAAGTGTTTATTAATACTATGAGACAGTGGCATATTAGTAATGGTGATATATTAGTATTATTAATGTCATTATTGTTTTTATGTAAAGCACATGGCACACTGTAGGGATGGAGAGTCATAGGCAGCAAAAAGGATAAAATGAGATCTCATTAAGCTTTATTAAAAAATAAAGGAAATCTTACTAAAGGCAGTTAGACTCTACCAATTAGGAAGATGGGTGGGGAGAGAGAGGCTAGACCCAGGAAGGCACCAGGTAACACAATTAACAAAAGAATTTAGGGAGAAGGGTCCCATTGGCAAAACAGAGATGTATCCAGGAGCATGAAAAGCCAAGGTAACCACCCTGCCTCCACCCCACCCCCACCCCCGCATAAAAGGTAAAACCATAAGGAACCACCCCCTAAGGACTCTTATTTAATATATAAATCACACATGTCCCCTTTACTTAATCACTAAGTCTAAGTTACCTTTTTATAAGGCTCCCCCACCCACACATTTATCCCTCACAAAAGAACAGGAAGAAAGCAAACAGCAGGAAAGAATGCAGATGGAGAGGCTAAAGTTAGGATCAGAGACAGCCAGAGAGCCCATTAGATGGCAGCTAACTTCTGGGGGCGGGGTAGGAGCAGAGGTGGGGGTGGGGGTGAGGATCACTAGTCCCAAATAAAAAGGAGCTGAGGACAAAAGCCAGTGTGCATTTACTTCTGAAGTTCCTCGCTCTTCCAGGATATCTGTCTCTTTTTTTCTCTTTCTCTCTCTTCCGAATGAAACTTCTCTTATTTTAAATCCTGCCGCTTTACTTCATTAATAAAGCTGAGAGTTTACAATGCCAGCAGGATCCCAGTAGCTGCCTGTTCCAGCACAGCGTGGCATGACGGAACTTGGTGCACGCCCCTCCCCCAGACGTGACAACACTACCCTGTACTAGATGGTATTTAAGGAAAATGGTGTTCATAAAAAGGGACTTTCTTAACTACTTTCCCAAACAGAAAAGTACCAAAATGCTGGCCTGAGCCAGGGGACCTGGCTTTCATTTACTGGCAGTAAAGTCAAACAGGAGCGGAAAGATAAGAATCCAGGCTTTTAAACCAAAGAACCCACTTACAGCCACAGGTGAAGGGCACAGACATCAGTCACTGCACAGTGTAATTAAAACAAGAGACACTCAGGGCAGATGATTGAATTAGCCTTGCTCTTTGCACCCACAGCGATTTCCTGCATGCTGACATTTCCTGCGCGTGAGCTCTGCATGTGTTTGCTTTGGGCCCATAGGCTCCCTACCAAGTGGAACAAGAACAGGTGATGCACCAAGATGGACAGGCAGGTGTTTCATTGGTATGGGAAAGGCTTAGCTCCTTTTCTCCATCTCCTGACTTAACTGTATAATTTTCTTTTACAATCCATACTCCTTAACTTTATATGTTGAGGGTTAGAAAGAAGTAGAGAAACAATCCTATTTTATTTGACAAATACAATGGAGACTTTTTTTGCAGCATTAAATTAGTGCATTTTAGTTTTTCCTTTAAAGCATCTCCCTTGCTTAGCCTTTCTACCTCTGACACTAAGCAGAGAGGTATATTTTTCCAGAGCAAGGACACTTGGTACAGTTCATGGCCTGCCTTTTCTCACCTCTTTGCCCTAGTAGTTGAGTGTGTGAGCACCGTGCTCTCTCTCACACACACATATGGAGAAAATCTACATGACCCTTTCTGGGGAAGCTGTAAGTTGATGGTTTCTGCATCAGCCTGCACCCCTCAGCAGCTTGCCATGGATCTATACTACATTGGGTTGATCCATTGAGAGTCCCACTTTGATTTGTTACTGCACATAAATCTGCATAATCTAAGATATCTATTGGAGGCTACATTAGGGAAAAGTTATAAATCCCAGGAACACTTCTTGCTTCTGTTCCCCAAGGGTTCTATGAAGAAAAAGGTGGACTGAACGAAAAGTAAGGAATTAGAAGTGTGTGCGCTATCACTTGCTTACAGCAATTTAGGAATTGTCCCATCAATGTCAGTTTGGCAATTCAACTTGGTTAGGGAGAGAGCATTAGAAATTAGGTTTCACCTGTGGTCTCTGTTTCCAAATTGGAGGATGAGGCCCAGAAAATTCCTCAGAACCTAAGAGGAGTACAGAAATCAAATGAGAAGAAAGTCAGTAAACTTTACCTAGGACTCGTGTGCTAGGGAAAATGGGACATTAAAAGGAGGAAATTTCACTGATATTCTCCTTTCTAAAGTTGGTCAGTATCTTTCAAAAGTACAAGGAAAAGGTTATAGCAAGAAACACTAACTATTCCAAAAGACTATCATCAAGAGGAATTATTTGAGTTATCAGTTTAGAATTGTAAATATCTCCCCCATGAATTATTGAGAAGGTTCATGAAGGAGACCAGAGAGTTACAGGTTCAGTAATGCACTCAATCCCCCTACTAATCCCACTGGAAGCTGGTGGGACTCTGTGTAGGAAGGGATGCTCTCTTAAAATGGTAGTTTGTATCTGTTTTGCAGTTCTCTCTGCTGGAAAGCTTGGAAATGTTCTTGGGACTAGATCACAAAGGTTTGATATCTCAGAACCATTTTCCTCCTTTATTCAGTTCCCTAATCAACCAATATTTATTTTAACTAGTTGCCAGACCCTAAGCTGGGCACAGGTAACATAAACTGAGTAAAACAGGTAGAATCCCTGCCTGAGAAGCTTTATCACTGGAACAAATTCATCCTAGTCTAAACAATGAGTTCTAAATTTTTACTTCCTTCTAACTTCTAATAAACGTTATACTTTTGCTCTAGATCTCTACTTCTGGAAAGGAGACAAACCTTCTTTATGAGAAGTGTCAATTCCTGTTGGGAACATCTATAAGTCGTAATAGTCTTAGCAAGTTTTTCAACAAATCTAATGGTGTTAATTGAAATGAAATGCTGGTAACCTTCCGTGGGTACATTTTGTAGCTATCTGATACATTGGCAGTAGGAGCAAAGGAAAGAAAATTTGTAACTAGGACAACATTTAAGCTCTTAAAAACTATCAGAAAAATAAAACTGGATCTAAGAAGGTGGAGGTATAGAAATATAACTAGAAAAAGAAATTCCAGTCACAATCATGATGATCTCTCAGCTTTCTGGTTGCCATAGGCCCAACAGCAACCTGGGGAACAATGGACATTGTATTGCTTCACTTTTCAATGCTTAAACGGAACACCTGACAGATATGAATTAAATAAGGAGGGGATTAATTTGGCTCATAATTTCAGAAGTTTCATTCATACTTGGCTGACTCGAAGGCAGAAACATCATGGTAAAAGGGCAAGACAGAAAAAAAGCTGCCCACTTAATTACAACCAGGAAGCAAAGAGAGAGGGAGAGGGAGCTGGGGACTATAGTCCTCAAGGTCACACCTCTAAGAGCCACCAGAAGTTGTGGATACACATCCAGAAATGTTCTTTACTAATCTAGGTATCTTGCAAGCCAATCAAGCTGACCATCTAGATTAACCATCACAGTTATACTCAAGTGTCCTAGAATAAGTGCCTACTAGACAGAGCAGTAATCACTAACATTATAGTCCATTTTTTGATGCTCTATCATGGTCATACAGGAATCTACTTCCTACATGGGGCCCACTGAAAGAAGAATATGATAGTGAAATTTTGGAATATGATAGTGAAATTTTCAAACAGTCCAAAGGGATGATGTGAGAGGCCATATTTTTTTTTAAAGACAGAAGAATGGAGACATACAAACTGAAATAACACAAAAACAATACAAGAAATACAAAATTATAAAGAAGATAGCAGGGAATTAGCACTGGATGCTGTATTACATAATGTTGTCTTCACATTAGTTAACACAAACACAATTAAGGAAATACCAAATTATAGAGAAGACAGTAGGGGATTAATATTGGATGCTGTGTTACATAATGTTATCTCCAGATTTGTTGCTTGGTTATAAAGATGATGGCTCGTTCGATTAATCAATTTTCTCCACCCTCATCTCCATTGTTCTACCACCCAATTAGTCATCTTAGCTCTGATAATAACTGTACTTTTGGGTTTAATTACTCCCTCGGGCTCTCACATTGGGAAGAAACATGGCTGCTTCAAATTATGCTGTAACAAGCATGGGTGTACACAGCTTACTATGGCAGGAGGTGGAAAAGCTCCCACGCTCAAAGACAGTAAGTAGGCAGGAAACCAGGTTCACCATGGTCAAGCCCCCATTGACAAGCCCTCAAAGCCAACAGTTTAGTCAAGTCGGCAGGATTACCCCAGGAACTGCCAGATTTCGCCTCGGTACAACTCGTCCAGAGGCCCAGTCGAGCTTTCAGTTTCACCCAAGCAGACCAGAGCTCCACTCGGGCAAGGCTCTGCTAGGGGCCAGGTCGAGTCGACAGGGTCACCCCCAGAGGACCACCAGGCTCCACCCCATCACCGCTCTACTGGGGACCGAGTCTAGTCTGCAGGGTCACCTCCAGTGGACCACCCGGAAAAGCCAGATTTGGATCACTTTAACCACAGATTTATAAAAGCTCAGTGGCTTATATATTGTCTTTATTAGGGCTTCATAGTTTTCCATCAGCCTTCAATGCTATGCATGTTTAAGTTGCATCACATACAATTAATACAATTTTTATAATTGAAATGCTTAAACATCAGCAATTCCTTGTGCTTCCACCAACAGGTGCCCCGAAAAGCAGTCTCACAGTTAGAATAGCACAATGTTTCAGACGGTAAGCTATACCTGAAGGAGTCAGAGCAGACTGATACATGGCAGCTGGTCTATTGAAATAGGAGATAAATGCTTTCCAGTGAAAACACAATGTGCCTCACTGATGTCCTCCTTCACTGTAACCTCTTAGGTATCATTCTTCATCTCACAAGCATAGACAGACAGGGGAAAGAGAAGAGAGGGAGAGAGGGGAAGAGAGAAGAGGAAGAGAAGATGGCAAGAAAAAAGTGTAGGTAGATAAGTATGTTATATCATTTTATGCTTTCAATTTTCAATACTTTGACTCCTTATTGGTTAAGGATAGCTTAAGATAACAGAGATACGGTTTTTCCTTCTTTCATACCAAGAAATTCAGAGCAGAAGGTTCAGAGTGGTGCATTCCAGAACACGTAGGATCTGAACTCCTAGATCACAAGTGGCTTCGTTAGCTCTATCTATCACATCCGTAATTGAAGTAGGAAAAAGGAAAACAGGCAGCACCAAAAAGATCCAGCTCTCCTTTCAGAAAAGCAGTCCTAGAAATCCCACACCACACCTCAATACAGTAAGAAATCTGCTATGTCTTATTGGCCAGAATACTGTTCCATGAGCACTGATATGAAAAAGATCCTGGGTATTTCATACTGGCTAGGTTGTAGCAATGTTGAGATTCTCTGAAGCACATTGTGGTACCCAGTGAGCAGCTTCGTGGATTTTAGGAGGTATGGATGGGGCTGTATTCCAGAGTTTGGCCACTACCTAACATTGCAGCTGAGAGGTCGCTGCTGCAGGCTTCCTGAGCCCTGCATCACCAGTATAGTAGGGTGCTTGTGAAGGTTCCAGAATGGTGTCCAGATCCCTGATGTTCCTAATTTTTGCAGACTGAAGCACCCCAGACAGATTAATTCAATAATCTTGTTCCCTGAGTTATTCCTAAAGATACAACACAAAGCCTGCTCCTGCAGTCCTCAATGATTGGGTAAACATCTAATTACCTCTTTTAAATATCTTTCTGTTTATAATAGCTGGCATAGTCTGCTTCCTGCGACAGGGCTCTGACTCATGGATAGGCCTCCTGTTTTGCCACAGGTTGGGAGGTGGACAGAAAGTTCTGTGGGGCCTCAGCCACTGCCCAGGCTTGTCAAGAAGAAACTAATAGGGACTAATTTCCTCAGCTGCCCTGAGCCTCTAGGAGAGAGCACATATTTACTTTCCAGGTACAACCTAAATTACAAGCATCTGGATATTTAAAACTGTCCATGGTTCTGACATTGTGTCTTCCCTGAACAAATGATGCTTCTTGGGCATCGTAAGGTTTCAGTTTTCTGTTCTCTTTATTTTCCATTCTTCTATTGTATGAAATGATTTCAGGGCTCATACTCTGATGTATGAATATATCCCAAGATATTCAGCCTTTTAAGAATTTGTAATCATTTTGGAAGCTCTTTCTTTGTAAAACACAGTACTTATTATGGCAGATTTAATAGATGCTGAATTAATCAATTGAATTATTGGCGTGTACACTGACATCTCAAAGACTACTCACTGCCTATTCTCTAGCATCCCTAAGTTTCCAAGACAAAGTCACTGGAAATGATGTTATGCTCACTCACCTCTGTCTGCACCTTGCTCTTCTTTTAGGTGATTTTATTGATACTACCTTTTGTGCATATGTGTGGTGCTTGGGATTGAACCCAGAGTCTTCACACTGAGGCAAATTCCAAGTTCTTTCTTAATTTTTTTTGAGACAGGGTCTTGCTAAATCATTAAGTTATCCAGCCTCAGTGCAGTCTCCCAGAGTGGACCAATGGTACTTTTCAGTTCAATTATGTCTTTATTGATTTTCCACTAGCTGGGTCTATCACTGATAGGGGTGGTAATGAGGACTTTAGCTATAATACCAGACTTGTTTGTGTTTTCTGTTCAGGTCAGTCCTGGTGTCATGGCCCAACCACAAGGTGTGCATGGTTTGCTCTAGATTCCCTCTGGATAAGCCTACTGAGGAAACCAAACACAGCGGCTTATCCCAGGGCTCTGATTTTTGCAATTTACCACTTCCCAGGGTCAGTCTTAGGCTTGATGGATAAAGAAAGAAATCTCACTGCTCAAACAGTACTGTATTATTCTTCTACCTAAGGGAGATTAAGGAAGGGATTACTTAGGCAAGTCACCCCACATGGATAGCTCTAACTGTTACTTAAGTAATACTAAAATGTAATTGGATGGACAAAGTTAGAAGATTTTAAAATTTTCATTTAAAGATAATTTTTTGAAAATTAATAGATGAATGTGTGTGTGTGTGTGCACATTTGTGTGTGTGCACACATATGTAAATGTTCAGATAGTCTTTAAAGAACTAATCTGGGTAGTAACCTAAAAAATAAATATTTATTATCTCAGTCAGGAATCTCAGAGCAACTCAGGAGGATGGTTCTGGTGCACTATATCTGATGAAATTGGAAACATGATTTCAGCCAGGAGTGCAGTCATTCAAAGTCTGACTGGCACCAGGAGAACCACTTTGTGGAGGGCACAGTCACAGGGCTAGTGCCAGATGTTTGAGTTTCTTGCTCACTCCTTACTTCTTCTAGATATCCTCATATGTGTGTTCCAAGAGCTCACAAAAGAGCAACAGAAAGTTCTTTTGCTTACTGTGATCGATTTCCAAAGTCACATCGAAAATATTTCCATTGTTTGTCTATTCATCAAAGGCAATTCAATCTAGTCCTTATTCAAAGAAAGATGATGTAGTGTCCACCTTTTACAGGGAAGAGTACAAAAGAATTTGTAAACATTTAAAATCATAACTCTGGATCTTCCAGGAAGATGGCAACCAGGTGAGCAGCAAAGGAGGGATCCTCCCTGATAGAGACCCTCAGCTCGAGATAGGCTTGGCGAAGGCGAATGCCGGGACCTCGGCTGGGAAGTTCAAACTGAACGTGTTTCTCTGTGCTGCCAGAGACGCGCAGGGCGGCCCAAATTGCTGTGGCGAGATGCAGGAAAGCTCAGAGCGCTGGGCACCAGAGATGCTTGGCACGTGGATGGGTGGCGGCTCGGCTGGGTCCAAGCACCCTGAGGGCGTAAGCAGCTCGGTCCCTCCTGCCTCCCGACCCTGCTCAACTCGCCAGCGACTGCAGCCAAGAATCAGCTTTTTAACGGCTGCAGTGCTGGGCGGTCTGGGAGCCTGAGCTTCTCGGCCAGGCTGCACAAATCCAAGCGGCAAACCGGAATCCCGCTCCGGTCCCGACGCCTGCCACAAAGGCCCTCAGTGGCCTGCAGTCCACAGCCAAGGTGGTGTGAGGAGCACAGAGGAGCACAGAGGAGCAGAGCACCTCGCTCCCTCCCCCAGACCTGGAGAGCGCGAGGAAACAGAGAAGCGTCAGGGAGAGGCAGATCGTGGGCGCAGCATGAAAAATTGGCATTTTGGAACCGTCCTGCCTGAATGGATTCCAAAACGGGTGAGCTATCTGCACGCCGCAACCAGATCACCGAGTGGGGGAGGAGATCCGTCCCCTTACCTGCAGGGACACCTGGGCGGGTGGGGAGCGGTTTTACATGCCCCACCCAGGTCTCTCCGTAGGGAGTAGCTCACTCCACAAACCAGCATCTGAGCAGCCTTTTAAGTGGAACTCTTAGTAGAAAGATTAAGGGACATTCCCCTGAAGAGTAGGAGCCATTGGAGCAGCCCTTGCAATGGACCTTTGCCTGGTGAACTGCCTGGGTTATTTATAGCTCAATAGTTTGAATCTGATATCCAAAAATGGGAAGACAGAAGAACAAAATGCAGTCTCAGAACTCAACCCCACCCAGAACAAGTCCTGCTTGCGAAGATATAGGGGAACCAGGAAGCCACATACCTGCAAGTTCTGAAACGAATGCATTCGAAATAAAGAAACATCTCCAACAGGCCATAGAAGAGATTGAAGCAGAAATAAGCCACATACCTGAAATTTATGAAACAATTATGTCTGAAGTAACAAGACAACTCCATCAGGCCATAGAACAGATTAAAGCAGAAATTAGTCACATACCTGCAATCTTGGAAACAATCACATCCGAAGTAAAGAAACAACTCCATGAGGCCACAAAAGAGACTAAAGTAGAAATAATCTCTCAGACAAAAAAATGAACTGAAAACTATAATGGAAGAAATGTTCAGCACACACAGAGAAGAAATAGATAAAAGAATAGAAATAGGAAACAAAGGGAAACGTTACAAGAGCACTTTAGGAATGAATTACCACGAATGAAACACATCCAAAGAGATTGCCAGGAATTGAAATTTTCCATTGAAAGCTGGCAAAACCACTTAAATGAAGCCGAAGATACAATTTCAGATCTTGAAGACAACATGGCAGCTAATGAGCATGAAAGGAAGGATCTCATAAAGTCATTAAGGATCCAAGAAAAATCAATCCAACAGCTGCAAGATGAGGCAAAAAGAAATCATATTCGAGTTATATGAGTTAGTAAAACAGCAGGAGACAACACAAATGATATAAAAAGAATATTTGCTGAAATAATAGCAGAAAATTTCCCAAACATGGTAAAAGATACTGAAGTACAGTTAATAGAGGCATATACAACCCCAACGAGCCATAACCCAAACAAAATCAAAACAAGACATATAATAGTCAAGATCACAGACACCCAGCAAAAGAACACAATATTAAAAGCTACTAGACAAAAGAAACAGATCACCTACAAAGGAAAGCCCGTCAGAATCACAGCAGACTTCTCAACGGAAACCATGAAATCAAGAAGAGCTTGGAGCAAGATATTACAGATTCTCAGACAAAACAACTTCCCACCCAGACTGATGTATCCTGCAAAACTATCCTTCAAATTCAATAGAGAAATAAAATATTTTCACGACAAAGAAAAACTGAAGAACTTCATGAGTGCCAAACCAGCATTGCAAAAAGCACTAAAAGTTATTCTAGAAAGAGAAAAAACAGACCACAATCCCAAGAACAACGACAGAAATAACCCCCTAAACAGAACAAGGAAACAGACAGCAAAAGAAGGAAAACAACAACAAGTAAACAACATGACTAGAATAAGCCAACATATAACCATTATAAACATTAATGGAAATGGCCTCAATTCAAAAGTCAAATGGAAAAGATTGGAAGAGTGGATAAAGGAACACAAGCCAACAATTTGCTGTATACAAGAAACACATTTTACTCAAAAGGAAATCCACAGGCGGAAAGTTAAAGGTTGGAAAATAATTCTCCTTGCAACAGGTCCCCAGAAAAAAGCAGGGGTAGCTATTATGTTTGCAGGCAATGTAAACTTCACACCAAAAACAATCAAAACAGATAAAGAAGGCCATTACATACTAGTTAGGGGAAAGCTGCAAGAGGAAGAGGTAACAATCCTAAACATTTATGCACCAAACAATGGAGCACCTAACTTTAGAAGTCAAATCTTAACAGACATCAAAAATCAAATAACTAGTAACACTATTTTAAGGGGGACCTAAACACCCCTCTGATGCAAAGAGACAGGTCAACCGGACAGAAACTCAGCAAAGAAATAACAGACCTGAACCAAAAGTGTGAACAAATGGACTTAGTAGATGTATACAGAGTGTTCCATCCCACAGCATCAGAATACACATTTTTCTCAGCTCAACATGGTCTTTCTCTAAAATAGACCACATTCTAGAACATAGAGCATATCTACCTAAATGCAAAAGAATTGAAATTATCCCATGCATATTATCGGACCACTGTGCAATGAAATTGGAAAATGATGACAAAGAGAACTCCAAAAACTGCCTAAACAATTGCAAATTAGACAACAACCTCCTCAATAACCAATGGGTCACACAAGAACTTAAAGAAGAAATTTAAAAATACCTAAAAATAAATGAAAATGCAAGTACAACCCACCAGAATCTGTGGGATGCAATGAAAGCAGTCCTCAGAGGGAAATTTATAGCAATGAAATCATATACAAAGAAAACAGAAAGAGAGGAAATAAATAGCCTAATGCTACACCTCAAAATCTTACAAAAAGAGCAACAAGCCAAACCAAGAGCCCAAAGAAGGAAGCAGATTATAAAACTCAGGGCAGAAATTCATGCAATCGAGATGAAGAAAACTCTACAAAAAATTACTGAATCAAAGAGTTGGTTTTTGAAAAGAATAAATAAAATTGATAAACCACTAGCCAACCTTATCAAAAAAAGAAGGGAAAGATCTCAAATTCATGCAATAAGGAATGAAAAGGATGAAGTCACTACAGATCCAAAAGAAATCCAAAAGATCATTAATACCTACTTTGAAAATCTTTACTCCCATAGGATAGAAAATACACAAGAAATGGACAGATTCCTAGAAAGGTACAAATTACCAAAATTAAATCAGGAAGACGTAAAAATCCTGAATAACCCAATGTCAATTAATGAGACTGAAAACTTAATTAAAACTTACCAACAAAGAAAAGCCCAGGCCCTGATGGATTCACAGCAGAATTCTATAAAACATTTACAGATCTAATGCCAACACTCCTCAAACTTTTCAATGAAATTGAAAAGGAAGCAACTCTACCCAACACATTTCTGGAGGCAAGTATTATACTGATACCAAAACCAGAGAGAGACCCAACCAAGAAAGAGAGCTACAGGCCAATCTCTCTAATGAACACAGATGCAAAGATACTCAACAAAATACTGGCAAATAGATTACAGCGAATCATAAGGAAAATTATGCACCACGACCAGGTAGGATTCATTCCGGGAATGCAGGGATGGTTCAATATTTGCAAATCAATTAATGTAATACACTATATTAATACAGTCAAAGACAAAAACCACATGATCATTTCAATAGATGCAGAGAAGGCTTTCAATAAAGTCCAACATACATTCATGTTAAAAACCTTAGAAAAAATAGGAATAGATGGCCTATACCTCAATCTGATCAATGCCATCTATGACAAACCAACAGCCAACATCATACTAAATGGACATAAACTGAGAACTTTCACTTTAAAGTGAAGAACAAGACAAGGATGTCCATTGTCACCACTCCTATTCAACATAGTTCTGGAAGCATTAGCCAGAGCAATCAGACAAGAGAGAGAAATAAAAGGAATAAGGATACGAAAGGAAGAAGCTAAACTATCACTATTTGCAGATGACATGATACTTTACATGGAGGACCCCAAAAACTCCATAAGAAAACTCCAGAATTCATTGACAAATTCAGCAGCGTAGCTGGATACAAAGTCAACACCCAAAAATCAATAGCATTCCTATACACAAACAAACAGTCTGAGAGAGAAATTGAGTAAACCTTACATTTTACAATAGCAACCAGGAAATTGAAATACTTAGGAATCAATCTAACAAAGAATGTGAAAGATTTATTCAGTGAAAACTACAATAATCTGAAAAAGGAGATTGAAGAGGATTTCAATAAATGGAAAAACATACCCTGCTCATGGTTAGGAAGAACTAACATTGTGAAAATGGCCATACTACCAAAACTGTTGTACAGATTCAATGCAATTCCCATTAAACTACCCTTAGCATACCTCACAGATGTAGAGAAAATATGCCTCAAATTCATCTGGAACCAGAAGAGACCCAGAATAGCAAAAGCAATCATGGGCAACAAGCACAAGTCAGGTGGAATCACAATCCCTGACCTGAAATTATACTACAAAGCTACTGAAATAAAATCAACCTGGTACTGGCTAAAAAACAGACCTGAGGATCAATGGAACAGACTGGAAGATGCAACCATAATGAAAAACCCACTCAGCTACCTAATATTTGACAAAGAGGTCAACCAAACTCACTGGAGAAAAGAAGGCCTGTTTAATAAATGGTGCTGGAAAAACTGGCTTGCCTCTTGCTGAAAACTGAAAATAGACCCAAGTCTATCACCATGCACCAAACTCAGGTCAAAATGGATCACAGACCTGAACATTAAAACAGAAATTGTAAATCTATTGGAAGAGAAATTAGGTAAAAATCTTGAAGACATAGGAGTAGGCAGAGAGTTCATGAACAAAAATGAAACTGCAAGGGAAACACTTCAAAGTATCAATAACTGTGACCTTATCCTACTGAAAAGTTTTTGCACATCTAAAGAAATCACCAGCAAAGTAAAAGTAAAACCCACAAATTGGGAAAAAAATTCTAACTGGATGTCCTTCAGACAAAGCTCTTCTATCTAGAACATACAAAGAATTAAAACACGTATCTGTCCAAATTCAAAGACCCAATCCAGAAATGGGCATCTGAGATGAATACACACTTCTCAGATAAAGAAATACACATGGCAAATAAATATATGAGAAAATGTTCCACATCCTTAGTCATTCGAGAAATGCAAATAAAAACGACACTGAGATTTTATCTCACCACAGCAAGACTGGCCAGTATTAAAAAATCATCCAATACCAAATGCTGGCGAGGCTGTGGAGAAATAGGGACTCTACTGCACTGCTGGTGGGAATGCAGACTGGTGCTACCACTTTGGAGAGCCGTTTGGAGATTTCTCAGCATACTAGGTCTAGAGGTTCCATTCAAACCAGCTATTCCCCTTCTGGGTATTTTCCCAGAAGATCTGAAAACATCATATCACTCTGATGTATGTGCACCCATGTTTATAGCAACGTAATTTGTAATAGCTAAAATGTGGAAGCCACCCAAGTGTCCATCCACAGAAGACGGGATTAAAATACTGTGGCATTTTTATATAATGGAATATTATTCAGCTATAAAGAAAGACAGTTTGGGGGACTGTTGGCAAATGGTCAAAATTGGAACCCATACTCATAAGTGAAATAAATCAGTGGTACGTGTGCAGGCAATGTATTGTGTCACTGGTGTAAGAACCTGAGGGTGGGAATATAAACTAAGAGACATGAAGGAAATCTGTTCAAAAGCCAAGAACAGATGGGACGAGGGAAAGGAGAAAAGAAAGAGGAAAAAATGTATGTATGTATATATGTAGATACATATGTGCAGGTGGGCTAACATGGTTCTACTATTGTGCTATGTCACTTAATGCTAAGGAATAGCTGATGACTGGTTATTCGATCAATCTTGTATGTCTGTATGTGTTATCTTGAGCATACACTTTGAAGATATCAATATGCAATGCAGCAACTATTGTTGGTTTTCTGTTGCTTTGTCTATAATTCAATTCTGATCATACTGTTATTGTGCTACTTTGTGTCTCTTTGTTAGTGCTTTCCGGTTTCTTTTTCTTTTTTTTTTTTTCTGTTGTTGATGTAGTTCTTTGTCTATAACACTATAAAGAAAGGGAAAGAAAGAGAGAAAGGGAAAGGAAAAACACGAAAAATTATATATATAAAACAATATGTAAGAAAGGAAATATGTATGTACAGCATATCTTACATAGTTGTACTACTGACTTAGGTCACTTTATAGTAAGGAATAGTTGATGATTAATTGTTTGATCAATTTTGCATGTTTGTATCTGTGTTCCTGAATATACACTTCGAAGTTATCAATAGGTAAAGCAACAACCATTGTTGATTCCCTGTCACCTTGTCTGTAAATCAGTTTTGATTGTACTGTTCTTATGCTACTTTGTGTCTGTTTGTTAGTACGTTTTTGTTCTTTTACTTTTAAAATAAAAAAAAAATAAATAAAATAAAATAAAATCATAACTCTGTCCTAAGAAAAGTGGATCTGGTGAGATCCATGGTGTTTGGTAAACTTATCTGTCAGGGTTAATAACCCTTAGTTATTTTGGGCTGATCAGACCCACAACCTCCCAAATGAGTGGATGCAAATACTTAAATAAGTGAGACAATTGAAATTATTTCAGGGCTCCAGTAGGGTCCAACTCTATTACAATATTTAAGATGCTCTTGGTTAAGACTGTCTGAGTTAAGACTCAGCTAAAACCCCTACTTCTCTAGATAGCCTGTATTTATTCAGTTTTCAAACAAAGGAGGGAAATAATGAAAAAAAAATGCAGGAATCTGGATAAGATTTGGGGAACTCTTTAGGGATGCTCCAGGTAATCCCCTCTGTTGATTTGGGGGAGCTATGTTAATTCCAGGAAGGCCTTCACTGCAGGAGTCAGATGCCTGTAGCTATAGCCTCCTTTTAGTTAATTGAGGTTGGAGTCAAAAGTCCTCAGCTACGGCCTTATCTGGCCCTTTGAGGCCTCATAGCTTCACCCACCATATAGGCCTCAGTAGGGACAAACAGCTGATTCCTAGTGGTCTCCATCACTTATCATGCATTTATTTTGAGTCAGAGCTTCACAGTATAGTTCAGGCTGGCCTTAAACTCACTATGGAGCCCAGGCTGGTCTTGAACTTGTAGTAACCCTCTTCTTTCAGCCTCCTAAGTGCTGGAATTAAAGGTATGTGCAACCATCCCTAGCTTATTACAATTTTAGTGGCAAAGATAAAAATACTCATTTTTTTCTTTTCTCTCTTCAACAGAGCATAATTTTTCCTAAATAAATATTTAAAAACTATTTAAAGTATATTCCCAAGCATCTGAAAGAAAATCTACAAAGACAAAACAAATGGATAATTTGAGGGCTTCTGGCCTCCCTGTCACACATAGGAAAGAAAAAAAACTAAGAAACAATTCTGAAGGTCATGAACTCTGGCCTATATAAAAAGACAAAGACAAAAACAAAACAGAGATTTAATCCTAAGATTATATAATGTTTTTCTTCCCTTTTCCTTTACACTAAGTCAACTGAAGACCAGTACAACAGTGGATTATAAGGAACAGAGATTCAACAATCTACAAGTTTTTGAAAGACACAATCTAACAAAACACACAGGTTTTAGAAAGCCTTTATCTAATGAAAATCACATCAATAATTAATATCTTCTGAAATGAAAGCATCAACCACACATAATTTCATTGATGAATTTAAGAAACAAAAATTTGTAAAAGAAATTATACTGATTATCTAAAATCTGTTCCAAAAAGTAGAAAAAGAAAAAACACTCAAAACACTCACTATTCATTCATTCAGGCCAACTTGATCTTATACCAAAATCACATAAAGATATCACAAGAGAGAAAAACTAAAGGAAAGTATTTCAAATATTCTCACCAAAATATTACCAAATCAATTCAATGAAGAATGAAAAGAATTATTAAACTCTGATCAACTGAGACTTACTGAAACAAGAGTGAGTTAACAATAAAAATTAATTAATGTAAACCCAGAGACCATTTCAGATAATCCCTTGAATACTCCTTCATTCCTTCTTTTCTACCCTCTTCTGTAGTTTCCCAAACTTTGCATGACAATCCTTTGTCCTCCAGGATTGCTTCTACTTCCTTTCCAATTATCTTTGTTTATACACTATCCTTCCTAAATTTCCCCCACTACAGGGTAGAACCAGTCTACCAAGAAGAAACACTGCACACAAACTCCTAATTCATTATTAGTTCTGTTATATAACTATAGACTATGCTCTATGATCTAAAGAACAAAATTAATAGTTGCCACAGTTTGTCAGCTTCTAAATTATGCTTAATGCTATGGTTATGGTTAACTGTACTATTTTAGCTAGAATGTCATATCTGTTGTAATCAGTGATTCTCCATTCTGTTACAATATTGGGAAGCTCTGGGGTAATAACTTCACCACAGCCCTATACAAAAAGACTGGGGACTGAGCCAGAGAGATACTGACTCCCGCTCTCAGTTACTTGGGAAGTAGGATCTTGGAACAGACACAAACCAAAAATCTACACACAGAAGACATCCCTGAAGAACAGACATCTCCTACACAGGCCTTTATACTAGTGATGCTGACCCAGCCAGTGAGTTTAATGATAATGGCATTCACAAGAGACTGAATGAACAGGAACCAACAAAGCTTTACTGAGCCAGCTGATGAACAAGCTCTAACCAGGAGCCAGAGAAGACGTCCATGCCAATTTGGGTCTCATCTTCTGTTTAAGTACATTTTTGGGTTTCCATAGTAACCATTATCTCATTTTTAGGAACTTTACAAGAATGTCACAAAATGGTTACAAGGTTTACCTTTCCCAGAAGCTGCTGGACATCCAGATTCCAGATGACCATTGCTGTTTAACTTTTAGCCTACTTCCCAATTTATCCTGTTTGCTCCATTCCCATTTTATGACTCTGTTCTTCTTTTAAGTGGGTTGATGACTAACCAAGGGGAGGGAATAAAGTGTGGGGTCAACTACAGCTTAAATGACTTCTCTTAATATGGAGTTAAAAAAGAAAATGGAGTCTCACTTGCCCTACCAATATAGCTGCATACTACAAAAACTCACAAGGATCATCATAGAAAAAAAGATAAAAATCTTTTAGAAATAGAAAATAACAAGATGAAGAAGCAAAATGCAGTCTTAGACCTCCACCCCACTCAGAACAAGTCCAGGAGATATCAACATAGAAACTGGGGGGGACCTTGTGCACTAGACAGGGGCCCCAGGAGTGCCTTGTCAGGGTGGAGCCTAGAGGTCCACGGGGGCAACCTCACGGACTAGTCTGGGCCCCCAGGAGCACCTCGCTGGGGTGGAGCCCAACAGGCTGTGTGGATGACCCTGCAAGCTCAACTGGTCCCCCAGGGGTCTTTGTCAGACAGAGCCTGATGGTCTATGGAGTTGATCAGACCCCTGAGGGCCTCAAGGGTTTATCAGTGGAGTGCTGACCATAGTGTATCTGGTTCCCTGCCTATATACCATCTTTGAGGATGGATGCTTTTTCACCTAGTGCCATAGTAATTTGAGCGCACCCATGTTTGTTACAATGTAATTTGAAGCAGCCATGTGCCTTCCCAATGTGAGAGCCCAAGGGAGTAAATAAACCAAAAAGTACAGTTTTATCAGAGGGAAGACAACTGACTGACTGACTGGGTGGGAGAACAATGGAGACGAGGGTGGAGAAAACTGTTTCATTAATCGAACAAGCCATTATTTGTATAACTGAGTAACAAAAGTGAAGATATCGTTATGTAATACAGCATACATTGTTAATTCCCTAGTATCCTTTCTATAATGGTATATTTCCTTTACTTTTTTGTGTGTTATTCTTGTTTATAACTGAGTAACAAATGCGAAGATAACATTATGTAATACAGCACCCATTGTTAATTCCCTACTATCTTCTCTATAATCATGTAGTTCCTTCATTGTTTTTCCAATATTCTGGTTTATAAATGAGTAACATATGTGAAGATAATATTATGTAATACAGCATCCATTGTCAATTCCCTACTATCTTCTCTCTAATTTTGTATTTCCTTATTGTTTTTTTTATTCAGGTTTCTATTCTTTTATCTTTAAAATAAAAAAATAAAAACATAGAAACTGAAAGACATATTCCAGAAATTTCTCAAAAGAGCAACTAAAGTAAAGAAATAACTCCATGAGGCTATAGAGGAAATTAGATCAGAAATAACCTCTCAGGTAAAAAACCAAATGACAACCATAGTGAAAGAATTGCTCATCATATTTACAGACGACATAGATAAAAAATACAGGAGCATAGGAAAATGATGGAAACCTTGAATAAACAATATGGAAAAGAAATAGAATGCATGAAATAGATTCAAAGAGATGTCTAGGAAATTTAAAATTCCCTTCAAAGCTGGCAAAACCACTTGAACAAAACTGAAGATAGACTTCTAGACCTTGAAGACAGGATTATGACTAGTAATCACAAGAGGAAATATCTCTTCAAAATAATAAGGGGCCAGGAAATAACAGTTCAACAGATGCAAGATGGTGCAGAAAAAAAGATGACTAATAAATTCCAATGAAAAAGCAAGAGACAACACAAATGACATAAACAGACTATTTGCAGAAGTAATAGCAGAAAATTTCCCAAGCATTGAAAAAGAATCAGACAAACAGAAAAGTGAGGCATATAGATAGAATTCCAATTAGCCACAATGAAAATAAATATACACCCAGGTGAAATAATCAAGATGTTAGAAACTCAACACAAAAAGAGAATATTAATAGCTGTTAGAGAAAAAGAACAGATCATCTATAAGGGAAAGCCCATCAGAACCACAGCAGACTTCTCAACACAAACCCTCAAGTCAAAAAGAGCTTGGAGACAAGCATTTCAAATCATAAAAGAAAATAACTTCCAATCCTGTTTCACGTACCCTGCAAAACTATATTTCAAATTTAATCAAGAAATAAAACACTTCCATGACTAAGGACAATTGAGGAAATTCAGGACGGACCACCAAAACAACCCCACAAACATTACTAAAAGATATTCCTGACAAAGATAAAAATGACCACAACTCCAAGAACATCAGAAAGAAACCACTAGGCAGGGAAAGAAATTAAACAGAGGGGAAAAATAGGGAAGCAACAGTAGGAAAATGACATGGCAAAGACAAGCTAATACATATCAATTATAACAATGTAAATGGCCTCAATTCATCAATCAAAAGAAACAGATTGGCAGAATGGCTCAAAATACAAGATCCAATAATATGCTCTATACAAAAAACACATTTAACACAACATAAAATCCATAGATTGAAACTTAAAGGTTGAAGAACAACCTTCCACGCAACAGGAATCCAGCAAAAAGCAGGGATGGCTATTCTATTCAAAGACAATATGAACTTCAAAACAAGTATGATCCAAAGAGACAAAGAAAGTAATTATATATTTATTGGAGGAAAAATTCAAGAGGAATAGATAACAATTATAAATATACATGCACCAAATATGAGAACACCCACCTATATAAGACAAATACTAGTTGAAGTGAAAAATAAAATAAGCAAAAACAGAATAATAACAAGGGCCCTTAATCTCATTGTCAAAAAGAGATAGGTCTACACAAAAATCAGCAAAGAAATAACAAAACTGAACCAAACTTGTGAACAAATGGTCTTAGATGTTTACAGAGTATTCTAACCAGCAATATCAGAACACACATTTTTCCCAGCTGCACATGGGACAATCTCTAAAATATAGCACATACTAGCCCATAGAACATGCTTAAATAATGCAAAGGAACTGAAAGTATCCCATGTGTACAATCTAACCATAGTGCAATGAAATTGGAAATTAATGACAAAAGAACCCATAAAAACTCCATAAACATATGGAAATTAAATAGCACCCTCCTGAACAACCAGTGGGTCAGAGATGAAATTAAAGAAGAATTTAAACAATATCTAAAATCAAACAAAAATCCAAATACAACTTACCTAAACCTGTAGGATGCAATGAAAGCAGTGCTAGTAGGGAAATTTATTGAATTCTTGCATCAGAAAAATAGAATGTGCACAAATAAATAGCCAAATGCTGAAGCTCAAGCTTCTAGAAAAAAGAGCAAGTCACTGCTGAATTCCACAAGAAATTTAAAGATTTAATGTCAATAATCCTCAAACTTTTTAATGAAATTGGAAGGGAAGCATTTTTCCATAACTCATTCGTAGAGGTGACTATTACCCTGATTCCAAAACATGAGAAATAGCTAACCAAAACAGAGAACTACAGGATAGTCTTCATAATGAACACAGAAGCAAAAATCTTCACTAAAATACAAGTAAAAAGAATGCAGCAAATCATCAATAAGATTATATACCATGACCAACTGGTGTTCCTTGCAGAAATTCAGGGAAGGTTCAAAATACACAAATCAGGGCTGGAGACATAGCTTAGTGGCACAAGCACCTGCCTGGCAAGAGCAAGGTCCTGAGTTTGATTCCCAGTATCACAAACACACACGCACACACACACACACACACACACACACACACACAAATCAATTAATGTAATATGCCATATCAACAGAGCCAAAGACAAAAATCATGTGAACATCTCAATAGATGCAGAAAAAGCTTTGACAAACTCCAACACTCATTCATGATAAAAACCCTACAGAAAATCAGAACAGATGGACTTTACCTCAACCAGACAAAAGCTATTTATGATAAACCAATAGCCAAGATCATACTAAAAGGAAAGAAACTGAAAGCTTTCACTTTAAAATCAGGAACAAGACAAGGATGTCCACTATCACCATTCATATTCAGTATAGTTCTGGAAACTATAGCTAGAGCAATTTGACAAGAAAAAGAAATAAAAGAATAAGTATAGGAAAGGAACAAGTCACATTACCATTATTTGCAGATAACATTATATGCTACATAGAAACCTCAAAAACTCCACCAAAAGACTTATAGAATTAATAAGGAAATACAGTAGTGTAACTGGATACAAAGGCAACACTCAAAAATCGACAGCAATCCTATACACACACACACACACACACAAAAAAAAAAAAAAAAAAAACTTACTGAGAAAGAAACTAGGGAAACCACACCCTTCACAATAGCATTCAAAGACTGAAAGGAATCAATCTAACAAAGGAAGTAAAAGGTCTATACAGTAAAAATTACAGTACTCTGAAAAGGGAGATCAAAGAGGATATCAGAAAATGGAAAGATATCCCTTGCTCACGGATAAGAGAAAAACAACATTGTGAAAAAGGCCATACTCCCAAAATTGTCACAAAGATTCAATCCCAATCAAAATACCATTAGCATAACTCACAGAACCAGAAAAAAAAATCCCTAAAATTCATTTGGAACCAGAAGAGGCCTAGAATAGCAAAGGCAATCCTGGGCAACAAAGACAAGGCAGGAGGCAACACTTGATTTGAAATTATACTACAAATCTACTGTGATAAAAATCAGCATGGTACTAGCAAAAAACCACACCAGAGGATCACTAAAACAGATGAATAGATGCAGACAGAACTACAAACACACTCAGCCACCTTATCTTTGACAAAGGGGCCAAACATGTTCACTGGAAGAAAGACGGCCTCTTTCATAAATTGTGTTGGAAAAATTGCCTGAATACTGAAGACTAAAACTAGACCCACGTCTATCACCATGCACTAAAGTCTAAATGGAGAAAATGTATACATATTAAAACAGAAATACCAAATCGAAGAGAAAGTAGGTGGAATCCCTGAAGACACAGAGGTAGGCAAGAAGTGCAAGGAAAGAAAAAAACAAAACTGCTCAGGAAATACTTCAAAGTGTCAACTGGTTATAATATGACTTAAAATTTTTTTCCATGTCAAAATAAATCACCAACACAGTGCAAAGACAACACACAGAGCAGAAAAAAATTTTAACCAGTTGTCCCTCAGACAAAGAACTTCTATCTAGAACATATAAAGAACTAAAAAATATCAGGCCTCTAAAATTCAAAGACCCTGGGCTGGGGACATAGCTCAGTGGAATAAGCGCCTGCCTAGCAAGCGCAGGGTCCTGAGTTCGATCACCAGTACCACAAAATAAATAAATAAATAAATAAATAAATAAATAAAATAAAATTCAAAGACCCAATCAAAAAGTGGGCATCTGAGATGAATACACACTTCTCAGATGAAGAAATACTAATTGCAAATAAATATATTTTAAAAGTTCAATATCACTGTTTATTAGAGACACACAATTTGAGCATGGTGAAATCGCATCTCACTCCAGAAAGAATGGCTATCATCAATACATCAGCCAATAACAAATGCTGAGGGGTTTAGGGGTAAAGGAACCCTCTCCACTGTTAGTGGGAGTGCAGACTGGTGTGATCATTGTGGAAATTAGTCTGGAGATTTCCTTTAAAAACCAGGATTAGAGGTCCCATTCAACCCAGCTGCTTGCCTTCTGGGTATTTTCCCAGAACTTAAAACATCACACCACCAAAAAAAAGCCCCAGAATACCACAACAACATATGCGCACCCATTGTTATAGCAGTGAAATTGGTAATAGCTAGTTCTTGGAAACAACAAAATGCCCATCAATAGAGAATGGATAAAAAAGATGTGGTCTTTTTATACAATGGAGTACTACTCAACTGTAAAGGATAAACTTGAAGCTTTTATAGGTAAATGGATGCAACTAGGACTATATATATAAGTGAAACAAATCAGACTCACATGTGTAAACACCATATTGTTTCCTGGTGTGAAAAACTGAAAGAGTAAATAAGATCCAAAATGTACAGTAAATATTATAAAAAGGAAAGAAACTGTTCAAAAGGAAAGAATAACTAGATGGAGGAAAGAATAAAAGGAAGAGAAAGGAATACACACACACACACACACACACACACACACACAGACATACACAGGATAGCTAAGATTATACTCCTAATTTCTATTTGTTCATTGAAAATAACTTTGTGTTTATATTGTTTGATCAATTTTGCATACCTATATCTTGTAATCTGAGCAACTACTTTGAAGACAACATGCAACATATTTACCATTAATTTCCTACTATCTTGTTTTGAAATTCTGTATCATTGTTTTTGTTTTTCTTCCTGAAATAAAAAATTAATTAATATAAGCAATCACATAAGCAAGCAAATGAAGAAAAAATATATAACATCAGTGGACATAGAAAATTATTTGAAAAATCCAGCAGTCATTCATCGTTTAATAGAATTATCAACTACAAGTGGAAAAGAACATTCTCAACTTGACAAAGAATGTTTTTTTTAAAAAATTACAGTTAATGATGATAAACAGTTGCTTTCCTCCAAAACAGGGAAAAGAGCAATGATGTCTCTTCTCTTCATTCCTATTCAGTGTTGCACTGAAAGTCTCATAAATGCAATAGGATAGGTAAAGTCATTAAAAGATACATAGATTGAGAATCACATGTATTTGTTAGCAGATCACAAGATTGTTTATTCTTGCCAAAGGAGAAAAGAGACTCCTAAAACTAATAAGCAATGTGAGCAAGGTCACAGATCACTAAGCAAAAGTATTCTATAAGATGATATACAAAAGCAGATTGTTTTTCTATATACCAACATGAATAGTCAGAAATTTGAAATTAAAAATGCCCCATCATTTACCAAGAAATTTTAAACATGTATATGAACTGAGTATTATATAAAAAGCTTTTGGTAGAAATCAGAGTATCTATATAAATTAAGGTATGTTGTTCTTCCCAACTTTGTCTAAGATCTTCCTCATCAAATTCTTATCTAATTTTCTGTGGATATTGACAGACTGATGCTGAGATTTATACGGAAAGAAAAAACTAGAATAGGTCAGTACTGAAGAAGAAAAACATTGTCACAGAACTGACAATGTACAACGCTATAAATCAACAAAAACCAGAATGATGTGGTATTAGGAGGAATGGGTAAATTAATTAATGGAACAAAACTGAGGAACCCATAAATGAACACACATAGATACAGTCAATTGATCTTTGTTATAGAGGCAAAGGTAATTCAATGGGAAAAATAATCTTGGTGACAAATGGGACTAATACAATAAAATACTCCCAAGCATAAAATTAATCTAGAAAGATGTAAATATTTTACAAAAGTTAATTCAAACTAGGTTATAGGCCTTAATACAAAATACCAAACTATAAAACTTCTAGTGTACTCCAGAAGAGAAATCTAAGTAACCTTGGATTTGGTCATGGCTTTTTAGATACAACAAAAAAGTTACAATCCTTTAAAAAATGTAAGTAGAAATTAGTAAAAGTTTTTGCTCTATGGAAGACACTGCTTAGAGAATAAAGAGAAGTTACTGATTGGGAGAAAATACATCTAGAACTCATCTGATATAAAAAAAAGTGTATCCAAAACATACAATAAACTCCTTAATTGCCACAATAAGAAAATGTCCCAATTAAAAATGTGCAAAAGATCAAAACAGACACTTCTTCCCAAAATTATTCATTTACCATGTAAGGGTATGAGATGATGTTCAAAATCCCATCTCATAAGACAGTGGAAAAATTAAAAAAGAAAATACCACTGTGTTAAAATTAAAAATAAAAAACAAGCAAACCCTAAGGCTATGAGGTTCTGAAGCAACAAGAATGCCCAGTCATTCCAAGTAGAAACGCAAATTGCACAGCACTTCCACAGAAATTTTGGTTGATTCTTCCAAAACAAAACACAGCCTTACCACAAAGCTAGCAGTCATGCTCTTAGGAATTTACCAAATTAAAAACTTATGTTCACATACAAACCTATATACAAAAGTTTATAGAAATCATATGCATAATTGCCAGGGTGATCCTCAGTAAATGAAATAAGCTGTAGTAAATTACCTAATGAAATAGTATTCAGCAATAGACAGAAAAAAACTATCAAGTCATGGAAGGATATGAAGGAAATTTAAATGAATATTGCTAAGTGAAAGAAGCCAGGCTGAAAAGACTTCATACTGTATAAATGTCACTTACATGACATTATTTGGAAATTTAAAACAGTAAAGATAAGAATATTCATGGGTGCCAAAGATTGAGTAACCAAATAGAAAAATGAATTGATTTCACAGATCTCAACATTAAAACAGAAACTCTAAATATATTGGAAGAGAAAGTAGGTAAAAATCTTGAAGACATAGGAGTAGGCAGAGAGTTCGTGAACAAAAATGAAACTGCAAGGGAAACACTTCAAAGAATGAATAATTGGGACCTCATTCGACTGCAAAGTTTTTGTACATCTAAAGAAATCACCAGCAAAGTAAAAAGAAAACCCACAAATTGGGAAAAAATCCTAGCTGGCTGTCCCTCAGACAAAGGTCTTCTATCTAGAACATACAAAGAATTAAAAAACATGTACCTGTCCAAATTCAAAGACCTAATCCAGAAATGGGCATCTGAGATGAATACACACTTCTCAGATAAAGAAATACAAATGGCAAATAAATGTATGAGAAAATGTTCCACATCCTTAGTCATTCAAGAAATGCAAATAAAAACAACATCGAGATTTCATCTCACCCCAGTAAGACTGGCCAGTATGAAAAAGTCATCCAATAACAAATGCTGGTGAGGCTGTGGAGAAAGAGGGACTCTATTAAACTGCTGGTGGGAATGCAGACTGGTGCAAACACTGTGGAGAGCCGTTTGGAGATTTCTCAGCAAACTAGGTCTAGAGGTTCCATTCAAACCAGCTATTCCTCTTCTGGGTATTTTCCCAGAAGATCTGAAAACATCATATCTCTCCCATATATGTGCACCCATGTTTATAGCAGCACAATTTGTAATAGCTAAAATGTGGAAGCAACCCAAGTGTCCATCCATAGAAGACTGGATTAAAAAATTGTGGCAATCCGGGGAAGATGGCGACCAGGTGAGCAGCAAGGGAGCGAACCTTCTTAATAAACACCACCAGCTCGAGACAGACTTGGCGAGCGTGAATGCCGGGACCTCGGCTGGGAAGTTTAAACTGGGCGTATTTCTCTGAGATGCCGCGGGAGATGTGGTAGGGTGGACGAGGCTGCCGGGGCGAGACGTAGGAAAGCCCCAGACGCTGGGAGCCAGGGACGATCCCCGCGGGGAAGAAGTTTGGCTCGGTCCAAGCGCAGTGGGAGCGCGGCCGCCTCGGGCCCTCCCACCTCCCAAGCCGGTGCAGCCCCCGGCGACTCCCGACAGAGATCGGCTTGCTAGCTGCGGAGACGCCCGGCAATCCCACGTTTCGCGCGTGTCGGGCGAGCCGTGCGGAGGGAACCAAACGCCGCCGGGAGCGGAGAGAAAGATTTGCTGGGTCCTAGCGCCCTGAGAGCACGGACGGCTCGATCCCTCCCGTCTCCCGAGCCGGC
>PVLD010010422.1:0-70859 GCA_004027595.1 Dinomys branickii | reverse complement strand
TCCTCAGTCGTTTTTGTATTAGCAGAAATGAAGATAACTTTATATTATACAGCATCCAGTGCAAATTCCCTACTATCTTATCTATAATTTGGTATTTCCTTTAATGTTTTTGTGTTAACTAATGTGAAGATAACTATGTAATACAACATCCAGTCCTAATTCCCTACTATATTCTGTATAACTTTGTATTTTCTGTATTTTTTATGGCTTTTCTGGTTCATATGTCTCCATTCTTTTGTCTTTAAAATAAAATTAAAAAAAAAAAAAAAAAGGCCCACAGATTGGAAGAACATACTTACATACCATCTTATCTAGTAGAGAGCTGGTATCCAGACCATATAAAACCTCTCTTAACGTCACCATAAAAAGGTAAAAGTGCCAATTTTAAAATGTAATTATTTCTCAAGATTTGGTCAATAAACACACGGATAGATGCTTACACCGCCAGCTAGGAGAGCATGCAACCCGCACCCGCACAGGGCTCACTCATTAACCCCTCATTTACACGTCGCCCACCCAGTTTTCTGGCTGTGAATTTACAGCTGACTGGATGCAAAGTGCCAGGCTTCTGGGAGGAGGAGGCCGTTTCCTACTCTCAAAGGCCCCTCAGTCCGCAGTGAGCAGGACCTGCACCACAGACACAGTGACGCCCCCACATGCTAACACAGACCTAAGTGCTAGTGGCTCTTCCCGATATTTGTACCAACAACCTACAAGATATGAATTATTACTGTCTGCTCACAAACGGAACGGAGGCACAGTGGCCAGTGTGACACTGCCAAAGGTGGGAAGAGACAGAGGTGAAACAGGAGCCACAGCAGGAGCTCTGAAGCCTGGAGCCTGGCACGCTGGCCCAGAAGAAACGCCTCTTCCCATCCTGGGGGGGAGGTGGCCAGCGGCTTCTGAGCCCAGGGCCTAATGAGCAGGTGGGACTCTGCAGGCCAGGGCTGGGCTGGGCACGGGGCACGGGATGGGTGTTTTGGGCAGAAGGCAGAGCAAGGCAGATGAGAAACTACATGACACATTCAGGAACTGCAATAGCTCCACAGAGCTGCTGGAAAACTCTGAGGTGGCAGGAGCCCCACCTGCAGGCCTCCCATGCCCTGCTGGGGAAATGCACCCTGTAAGGAAGAGTTCATTAAAAGGCTTCACACACAAAAGCTAGGCGTGGTGGCACACGCCTGTGATCCCAGCACTTGGGAGGCCGAGGCAGGAGAAATGCTGTGAGTTCAAGGCCAGCCTCGGCTACACAGTAAGGCCCTGTTTTGAAAAGACTGCACCCAAGAGTCGCAGGACTATGTTCTGGTAACAGTGTGGCAAGAGGAGCGCAGGATGAAAGAGGGACAGAAGCAGCAGACTGGGTGACAGGAGGAGACACTAAATGCAGACTCGCTTTAGACCTGGTGACTGACACAAGGTGGGGATGCAAGCAAGAACCCTGGAGGCCCGAGACTTCTCTGTTGAGCAACAAGACAGAGGTACACGGGCTTAGAGGAGAGAGGAAACAGCGGTTCTATGGCAGATACTTGTGTGGCACGTAAGGAGTCCAGCAATACTGACACAGACAGTATCCGCATTAAGAAATCAGCACACCAGCGTTCAAGCTGGTTAACCCCAGCAACCTTGAAGGCACCGAGGAAAGAAAAGTTTTCAGCAGTATGGGCAAGACTGAAACCCTCTGAATGAAGGCAGAGTGTGCTGCTGAAGGGCCACAAAGGCAGGAGAAGCAGCAGGAGGCCCAGCAGCCACAGAACCAGAGGCTTTGAAGGAAGAGCTCAAGAGTTTGCACTGTCAAGAGAAGTCAAGTGAGCAAAGCAATCAAACTTTAGCTAAATGATTTTACAATTCAGATGGTTGGACGTTTCCTGTCAAACTACCCCCAATGACAGCATGCCCCCACTGAAGGCCCCGCCCCTCTGCTGCCCTGCGGCTGTGTTGCCTCACCTCTCCCCAGCCCTGCAACAGAGAATGGCCAGGGAAAGCCACGCTGGGCTCGGCTGGCGCTGTGAGCTGGAGCACACACCTGCAGACCCCAGGGGGGGGCCCCTGTCTGTTTATACACCCAAGGTAGAGAGTCAGAGAATAAAAACACAAGAGATCAGAACACACAGGGGACAGGGAACCTCTGGAGAACCCTGGGAAAGCTAAGGAACATTCACGGGAAAAATTCACATAGGCACAAAGTTTCCAAATTTTTGCACATATTTTGGGGAAAGTTCAGAACCTCTGCCTTAAAATTACACCACTTATGAAGCTATGATGGGGAAATGAGAAAGGATGAAAAAGAATTAAGATGTGTTACCTCCATAACTCCACACAAAGAATGGGAGCATTATGTACTACACATGAATAAATTTTTAAAAGTAAATTTTTAAAAAAGCTGTAATGGGTAAAACAGTGGTGTGGCCACATAAATATAAATTTCTGGGGTTTTGTTTTGGGTTTTTAAAGACAGGGTCTCACTGTGTAGCTCACACTGGCCTTGAACTCACTATGTAGCCCAGGCTGGCCTCAAACTCACAGTGACCCTCCCTGCCTCAGGCTCCTAGGTGCTGGGATTACTTGCAGCTTCTAAGAGGTTTTCTTCTCCATAATTCTCCAATTATCACTTTCAGTTAGTTGTATTCATTTTATTGGGGGAAAGAAAAAGGAATAAGGTTTCACTTAAGGGGTTAAAATTTTCTTTTGATAGCCCCTTCTTTAAGGGGCACCTCCTCACACTAGAACTCAGAGCTGAAGATTTTCTGACAGTTCTGCACTGCAGAAAGCTCTGCCAAGGGCCGTTTCCTGCCAACACGGCTCCAGGGCCATCATGCCCAGGCTGTTCCACAGGTGGGGACACTCAGGAGACCAAGAGGCCTAGGAAAGGTACGTGGATCCAGCCAGCTGAGCAGGACAGGTCTGAGGACGCCGGACACTGCCCCCACTGGACGCCAGTCTCCCGTGGGGAGCACAGAGAGTGACTGGACTGTGAGGCCCCCGCCCAGCCGCAGGATGGTCAGGGCGGTGGCAGCAGGGACAGGGTCTCCCTCATGGGGCCCTTTCTTCCAACCACCACACCCACACTCCAGGACGCATCCCAGCTCAGGGGGCACCTCATCCTTCCATGCCAAACTCGTGTACGGAACAGGGTGGGTGGGAGGGAGAGCCACAAACCAGAGGAAGGTCTAGCTTGGAACTCACAGGTGCCATCAAGGTCCGCGGGAGAAGCCACTCTTCCCAGGCAGGGAATGCCTGGGCTGAGAAAACTGCTGAGGAAACTGGGGTGGGGGAGGAGCCGCAGCCCGGGGTGTCCTCTGGAGTGATGGCACCTGAGCGGACACCATCTCCGCCACCGCCGGCACTGTGAGAACTGTACCCAATGCCCTGACTTAGACATCGCCCCCTCCATGACCCTGAGCGGGGAAAACATGAAGTGAACACTGAAACCTGGAGAGAGCTCCGGTTGCCAAACACTCCGGAAGTGCTAAAACCTGGCTGACCCACGGGAGGCGGAGGGCTAACTGGACAGGAGCGCTGGTCCCCTCCTAACGGCAGCCTTGCTCAGCAGCAGCGGGACCTGAAGACATGCTTTTAGGCCCAGAAACACACTAAGTCCTATCCCGTGTCAGACACTATCCGAGGCCACAGATACAACCCAATTAAGAAACACAAAGACAAGGATTTCTGGAACCCCCCACCCCAAAGCCTAGTCAACACCCAACACTAGCATCTACAAACGTCCAGGTGCTGGGGAAACGGTAAACTGATGGCAGAGTCAGGCAGACCCAAACTGAACGATCTGCAAACGATCAAATCAAGAACAGAGGAGCAAACTATGTAACAAGAATCTGGGGGCTGCTCAGAGTTACTGTGGTGATAAAAGTTCCAAGCCAAAGCCATCTGAAACGTCCCGAGGTTCTCCCAACCCAAGACCCCCCGAGAGTCAGAGACACTCAGAAGGCACAGATGCCTACAGACTGTACGGCAGAATCAGGACCCCCCCCCAATTAACTGTGTGTCTGTTAAGTACAAACACTTAATAACAGGCGCGGTATGACTCCAGCACAACCTAGGTAGTACTTCCTCAATGTCGACTAACGTTAGAAAAAAACCAAGTTCCCACATTTCAGCTCAAACATTTCCAAAACATCCTCCTTCCACCAAAGAAAGGCACGGGAATTATAAACAAGCGACTCCTTTACCCCGTCTGTCCGACCAATGCCCACACCACGGACTCTCGACCCATCCCATGCCTAAGCCCCGGACCGGGCTGCTTGGCCTGCGTCTCCTCGCACATACTATTTCGCAGATCACACGCGCTAAAACCTCAACTTTCCCCCCTCCGCTCCCCTCCCCCCCGAGCCCGCGTCCTAAGCACGAACCGTGCCGGAGTAAATTCACGCCGTAAACACACCCGGGGCTTTGTTTTACGCACAGATCTCTGTCCCCGGGTCCCGGGAGCGGTCCCTTGCCTTCTAACTCCCACCGAGGCCGTCTCCTGCCACCTGGGGCCGGGCTTCCTCTGCCGCCGCCGCCCGGGCGCGCTCGCCGGGTTCCGGATGGCCCGCGCCGGCCGCGGCTCGCACCCCTTCCTGTCTCCGCTGTCCACGGCGGCGAGCGCGCGGCGCGCAGACAAAAGCTCTGGCCGTCGGGCCCACGGGCCGCGGGCGTCCTCGGGCGCGGAGGCCGCGGATCCCGAGGCAACTTTGCCCGCGGAGAGAAGCGAGGCGCCGGCGCCACGGGTCCCAGTGCGCCCGGGGCTGCCGGCACGCGCGTGGGCCGCGGGCGAGGGTGCCGGGCAGGGCGCGGCGCAACCCGCGGCCGCCCGCAACTTGCCCCGAGGCGGCCCGACGGCGAGGCCCGGCGGCCCACATTGTCCCCGCGGCGCCGGCCCCGCGCGCAGCCCGCACACGCCCCCCGCCGCGCCGGTGCGGGGCCGCCGCGCCCCTCAGCGCCCGTTCGGCCCGGCCCGGCCTCCCCGCCACCGGCGGCGGCTGCAAAACTTTCTCCTCGTCGCGGCGGTGGAGTCGCGGCCGCCCTCGGTGCGGCAGGCGGGCGGTCGGGAGGTCGCGCGGCGGGTCCCTCCCTCGGCCCCACCCCGGGGCCGCCGACCTGGTCCGGCTCCGATTCATAGTCGTCGTCCTCGGCGCTCACGGACATGGCCATGGCTCATGGTGGGCCCAAGCTCGCGCGCGCTGACATGGCCGGAGCGCCGCCGCCGCCGCCGCCCGCCGGGAGCAGGCTCGGCTCGCCCGGGCTCGGCCTCGGGCTCGGGCTCCCGCCGCCGCCGCCGCCGCCGCGAGGACGGAGCCGCCGCGCGCCTCGCACGCCCGCGCGGGAGGGGGCGGGGCGGGGCCGGCGCGGGGAGGGCCGGGGCGCTCATGCATATGCATAAGACGAGCCAGGAAGGGGCTGGCCCCCCGGGCGGGCGGGCCAATGGCGCGGCCGCGGCACTCGGGCCGCACACAAAGGGAGCCCGGCCTGCGGTGACACGGGGGCGGGCCCGCCGAGGGCAGCGGGCGAGCGGGGACTGGGGCTGCGTGGGGGCGTGCCTCGCGCCCGGCTCGCCTGCCCGCGTGCCCAGGGATGCACATGGGTGGCTGCACGCTGCCGCCGCCGCCGCTGCAACAGGAAATACACGCCGCGTCTGGGGTGGGGTCTTTTGTGTGGTGCTGCGGGGCGTCTCTCGGGATCCCCGGGGCGCACGAGCCAATGGGTGGTGGGACGACATTGTGTACGACGCTAGGCACAGGTCTCTAGGCCCTCTGCAGTGGGTACACTGGCTACCGTGTCCGCACGCCTATGGGAGCAGGTCCTGATGATGCCTGCGAGTTCCACAGCCCACTACCCAGAGACTACAGGTCCAACACCTGGGTAAGATCTGGGCGCCCTGCGTCCCGAAGCTCTCGGTTTGCCTATGCTGGCCGCGATTCAGCGTTAAACCTAGGGTGGTGGAGGCTCGGAGCTGTCAGACCGCACAAGACTCTGCCCTGAAGTGGGCGCCCGCCCGACCTTCTCCGAGGGTCCCCCCCGCCTTCCTGCAGTCCATCCCAGGACTGAGGGGTTACAGGCCAGAGCCCTGGGCTCCTAGGACGCCAGCAGCTCCCCGGGCGGACCGGGAAAATGTGTGGGTTTGTGGGTTTCTTAAACGGGAGGGCTCCTAGAGCTGACTCCCAAATCAGCCCGCTCCTGCAGAAAATTGTTGCTAGAAATCCAGACAGATCTTCATTCCGGAAGAAAGTCTATCAGGCACTGAGGGGCATCAGCATCTTAGTTAAACAATCACCAGCCCACAATGGGACGGCTCAGCTGGGCAGTTGGCACACAGATCTCCCGGGACATGCACACCTGTGCTGCTCCGCGTCTCCATTATAAAATAAAGACTTATGGAGGGACGGCTAACCCGCTTCTAGGCTTTACCAAGAATAAGCTCATTAGCTGTGACCTCAGGTGACCAGTTCTGCACAGCCATTCCACTGTTACTTATGGCCCAGGCCACTGGCCACAAGATCCAGGGTACAAACAGAGGGACCTGCAGGCTGGTCATAGCCTAGGCTTTCAAAGAAGGCAGTGTATGTGGTGGAGATCTTGTAAATAAAACTCAGGAGGCTTCTAGCAGAGCCAGTAGGAGTGAGTGAGCGGGGATGTCAGCTTTACTCAGTGGATTTGTCTATCTGAAATTTCTACAACCACTGACACTATGGAAAAATTCCCAGCAGACTCTCTCTTTACTAAAATGTATCTGTTTTGAATTTCCTTCCTCTCCTTTTGTGTTTTTCACAATCCACTCAAAGTTACAACAAAAACGGCTCAAGAATAACCCCTACCCATCTCTGAGCCTTGGTGGGGGTGGGGGGGACCATGACGCTACTCCAAGGAGGAAGCCTAAGGGAGTTGGAAGGCCTGATACAATGCTGACCATGGGGCTGCAGGTGTACGTCAATACCCTCAGCCCAAGATTAAAAGAGCCAGGCGGGATGGCACACACCTGTAATCCCAGCAATGGGGAGGCTGAGGCAGGAGGATCATCATGAGTTCGAGACTAGCCTGAGCTACAAAGGGAGCTCAAGGCCAGCCTAAACTGCACAGCGAGACCCTGCCTCAAAAAGACAAAAAAAAAAAAAAAGTAAGCTGGGTGTGGTAACACATGCCTGTGATCCTGGCACTCAGGAGGCTGAAGCAGGAGCATCACCATGAGTTTAAGGCCTGCCTGGACTATGTAGCGAGACTCTATCTCAATAAAACCCCGAAATTCTATGATGAATGTGATCACTATGTGTATCTAAAAATGTACCAATAAAATCTGATTTAAAAATATAAAAATAAATAAATTGAAATTACCCTTACTCAAATAAATAAAACCCTGAAACAAAAACCAAAAACAAAAACAAAAAAAGGTAAAAAGCTAACCATGGTTTCTTTTCCTTCATGGCAACTGGCTAAACCTCAAGGGCACAGAGACACCCAAATGACAAAAACCCCTCATAGGAAAAGTCAGGGAACAGGAATTCTCCTCACAGATCCTTCCCATCATGACTCGGGAGCACAAGTGTATTTAACAGAATTGTCTTGGGCTGATTTCCTTCGAGGACTCTCAGAAGCTCACTTCTGTATTTACAGAAGTAAAATAACACAGTTCTCAGTGACCACGGCGCAAGAAGGGAGAAAGCAGGCATGGACGGCACAGGCGCCGTGAACAGAACCCTTCCCCCCAGTGTCATTTCCAGGCTACGTGCCCCTCCCCAGACACCTCCAATTTTCCCAGGTGAGGAAACGGACGCCCAAAGGAAGCTGCAAGCAGCTCTCACACCCAGGGCCCCTTGCAAAAAAACTTGCAGGGAGAGCTCCTTGCAGGGGTCCAAGCAATACCAACAGCTAACAGTCACCCAGCGGGTCCTGAAGCCTGTCCTTTGTTACACACACTATGGCTAGGATCTCACCTGAGGTCCAGGGCACCCCATTTTACAGAAGAGGAAACTGAGGCACACTGCTGTTAGGAATTGAAAGTACCTGTTCTGACCCTGTAGGCACCAGGGCATGGGCTCCCATACACACTGCTCCAGTGCCTCCTGGCAGAAGCAAGAGGGAAGAAGATGCCAAACAAGAGTCTCAAACCCGGGACACGCTCAGATTTATGCAAAAGAAACCCAAACTGACCCTTACTAGATTTTGTGGATTCTTGCCAGACACGATGGCGCACACCTGTGACTCCAGCACTCGGGAGGCTGAGGCAGGAGAATTGCTGTACATTCAAGGCCAGCCTGGGCTATGTAAGTGAGATCAAGGACAGCCTAAATGACACAGTCAGGCCCTGACTCAAAGAACAAAAGATCTGTGGACTCTATTCTTGGCTCAAATCTGATTCCATGGTGGGCAGGTATGGTTTGGATGGCCAGCCTACGTGTAGAGCTGTCCACAGCCAAGCGTGGAGCCAGGAAGTCTCTATGCTGTGTTCTCTCCAAACACCTCAACAGTCCTCCTCTGCCACTTGCAAAGCCTCCACCTTCCTCTGTCTCCCCCAAGTTCCCTTGAGTTGATCGGTACAGGCCACCACCCACATCTGCTTTGTACTGATAGCGCATCAGACTGCATAGAAGACACAGATGAAGCTGGTCCCCCCCAGCAGCATCCCCACCATAACTACAGTGTCGCTTACACTGCGCCTTCGTGGTCCTTTCTCCCTCACGATCTCATCCCCGAGTGACAGGAAGAACAGACTGCCCCCTGCTCCACAGACTCAAAACTCCTGTGTTCCTAGGAAGAGCTCCCCAGTGCTGACGCCACCCAGGCAGCCGCTGCTTGCCCCGAGCCAGGATCCAGAACTTTCACCACGCGGTGGGGAAATAAACAGCAACAGATGCATGCCAAGTCCTCCTCGGTCATAGGCGCCACCCATTGACCTCCTTTCTCTTGGGGTGGCCCCAGTTTTCAGGAGTGCCTATCGGGGCCTCAGACGGCGGGAATGTCCCCCAGCGCAGCCCATTCTGGTGGTCCAGGGATTCTCCCCAGACTTGGCCTTGTTCCAGGGAAAGGACAGTGTGCTAAGGAGACAGGAGGAAGAGAGGAAGAGGTACGATGCCCCAGAACTGAGGGAAGCTGGGCACGGTGGCACCTCCTGTAATCCCAGCACTCAGGAGGCTGAGGCAGGAGGATGGCCACAAGTTTGAGCCAGCCTGGGCTATATATAGGAAGTTCAAAAAAAAACAAAAATGACAACAAAAAAAGGCAGCTGTACGTAGATGGTAGAATATCCACAATATGGAAAACAAGGAAGCAGGAGGATTTGTATCCCTGAGATTTATTATTATGCTTATAAAGCAAGTTACAGAAAGGGATGCATCATCTCATATTCAAATGCATCTCTAAATATAGTACTATATACAGTTTGCTGACTCATATTTGTATGTGTATGTTAATGTACAATAAAACATCTGGAAACATCAGCTCCAAATTAATTAAGGCACAGAAAGGATTAGGAGAATGAATGATGAAAGGACCAGGATTGCGAATGACAGAAAAAGGATTTGGGCCCATAGGTCATGTTTCATCCCTCTAAATAATCTATATATTTATCAATTCTAATTTTTTGGTGTGGTTGTTTTGTTTTGGGCAGTGTTTGGAGACAAGGTATGGTGCCCAGGCTGGACTCATACTCACAGGGAGCCTCCTGCCTCAGCCTCCCAAGGTTTGGGATTGCAGGTACGCACCACCACTCCTGGCTCGAATGTTGAAATTAATAAAAAGTCATAAAAGCCATCATAAAGGTTTATCCATATCCTCCTTTATTCTTCTCATTGCAAAAAGAGGAAAGGAGAAAATGACCAAGACCTTCCTTGGTTCTGGCCAAGCATCCCGAGGACAAGCACGAAATCTGTCCCATCTCAAGGGGCACAGAGCTGTCTGGCTCCACTCTTGCTTTTGTTATAGCTCCGTGTGTGTGTTTTACTGTTTTCTTAGGAGCTAGAAATTGAGCCCAGGGCCTCACGCATGCGTATATGCTCTGCCACTGGGCCACAACCCAGACTCTCAAGTTGTGTGTATTTCTGTCTCCTCCAGTCACTGGGAAACTAACATCTCATCCCCTTGCCGGACGTGGTGGCGCACGCCTGTAACACGGGCATTCGGGAAACTGACGCAGGAGGATAGTTGCGAGTTTAAGACCAGCCTGAGCTGCAAAGTGAGCTCAAGGCCGGCCTGAATTGCAGAGCGAGACCCTGTCTCAAAAATACAAAAAAAAAAAAAAAAAAAAACCTCATCCCCTTTTCTGTATTTTTAAGACCTCATAAATTACAGCAAAACACCCATAAATGTTTATGGATTCATTCTGAATAATAGATTTAAGAAATCAAATGAACAGGAAAAAAAAAGGTGCTCAGTCTTTCTGTTTGGTGTGGTTTCTGCGGGACTGAGGCTTGAATCCAGGGCCTCCAACGTTACAGGCCGAGGCGCTGTGCTGCCCCGAAGCCCTGCTGGCCACATTCAATCACCATCCTGTACTTGGGCATCTCAGCCCGGGCAGGGGAGGGTGCACCCACTCGCCTACGGGGAGGGGCTGCCCAGCATCACTGCACCATGCCCCAAAGGTCACAGTGAAAGCCCTGTGCTTGTCCAGGGGCTCGGGACAGGGCAGGGGAGCGATTCGCTTTGCATCGAGTCCAGCGGCTGGTAGGTGCCCTCCTAAGACAACACACCTGAGGGGAGCAGAAACAACGGCGCATGCGCGCAGCGGCTCAGCTGCCGAGGCCGCAACTCATGCTTAAGAAGCAGCAGAAACCACCCGCTGCACACCCTTTACCATTTGTCTCTGTTCTTCAGTATGTTGCCCCTGGCTCACCAGAAAAAAGGCTTTTCAGAGCGTTATTCTTCAAATACAGAGGGAGCAAGGAACTTCTAAATCTCCCATCACAAGTCAGGACTCTAGGGTTACTCGGATAAAATCATGGCCCAGGGACTGACGCTATAACTAGCGGAGGGTTACACTGATTTCTCTTAGGGAAATTATTGTTAAGAAAGTCATCGATGCCTTTTAATTGTGTTTTATTTTCCCCTTGGAGAGAGTCACTGCAAGTATTTAAAAACTGCACATAGGGGCCGGGCATATAGCTCAGCAACACAGCAAGTGTGAGGTCCTAAGTTCAATTCACAGTACCAAAAAAACCAACCAGACAAACAAAAGTTGCCCACATTGCCAGGCATGGTGGTGCATATCTGTAATCCTAGCATTCGGGAAGCTGAGGCAGGAAGACCACCGTGAGTTCAAGGCCAGCCCGAACTACACAGTGAGACCCTGTCCCACAAAAACAAAATAAAACAAAACAATTTTTTTTAGATGATCTTTCTATGTAGTTCAGACTGGCCTTGAACTCAAGGCAATCCTCCTGCCTTAGCCTCCCAAATGCTGAGATTACAGGACTGTGCCACCATGCCCAGTTTAAAGACCAAATCTCCCTTTAGGCTCTATATGCTAACCAGAATGGGTCTCATGCTGTCTCCCGACATCCCCTGCCAAAAAAGACTGGAGAAACAGGATCTAGAGTTCCATAAAACTTCAACACAAAACAAACGACCAGCCAGGCGTGGTGGTGCACACCTGTAATACTAGGCCTTGGGAGACTGAGGCAGGAGGATCACTACACATTGGAGCCCCACCTGGGCCACACAGAAGTTGAAGGCCAGCCTGAACTGCATACCAAGACCCTGTCTCAAAACATACAAAAACAAAAAAAAGTTATACCCCAAGGCCACATACTGTCTGATGCTATATTTATGAAATACCCACTAAGGAGAGTTTATAAAAAGTAGATTTGCAGGGGCCAGGGGCGTGAGGATGGGGCAGGAGGGAGGGACAGCTGATGGTCGAGAGGATGGTGAAAATATCTGCAAGCAGATAGAAGCAATGCTGTGCCACACTGTGAATGTATGGGCCCGGGATATAGCTCAGTAGCACAAGCACCTGCCTGGCAAGAGCAAGGTCCTGAGTTTGATTCCTGGTACCAAAAAAAAACGCCCAAAACCTCACATTGTCAATGTACTAAATGGCACTGAATTTGACACTTAGGACTGTTTAATTATAAAATTAGCCAAATGTTTCTTTTTTTTTTCCCCAGGTCTCGATATGTAGTTCAGGCTGGCTTTGAGCTCACTTTGTAGCCCAGGCTGGTCTCGAACTCATAAGATCCTCCTGCCCCAGCCTTCCGAGTGCTGGGATTACAGGTGTGCATTACCACACCCAGCTGTTATTTCAATAGGTGTGTTATATTTGTATATATATGTACACTATACACATGAGCATGCGCATACACACACACACACACACACACACACACACACACACACATGCAGCCCTACTACCACTCAACAGGTCAAAATGGTGGTAAAAAATTATATACAAACCTGAAGGATGAGAATAAGCCTACCCCCTCCCCTTTCACTTCCCTCCGCTGTTGAATGAACTTTCTTTGCTCTTCAAAGGTGAAGCGATCCATGCCCCTGTGGCTCTATCAACACTCAGAGTGACCTTACTTCCCACTCTGAAAGGAGACCTGGCAGAGAACCTGGCCTTAGCCCTAGGACAATGGAAACCAACCAACATGAAAAGCCACTTCAGTCACCTCTGGAACGAGCTGCTAATGGTCACTGTGGGGGGTTGACGGGTTCCACAACACGCTCAGGCCTCTAAAATACACAAGTCGGAGGCACAGGACAGGGAAAAACCAACGCCAGCTCTCTCCCCACCCCCTGCAAGGCCCCTCTCTCCTGCAATGGGCCTTTCTTCATTTAAAAAGAATGGTTCTCAGCAGGGAGTGTAGCTCAGCAGCACAGGGCCTGCCTGGCAAGCACTAGGTTGTGAGATCGATTCTCAGCAGCAAAGAAAAGAAAATGGCTCCTAAAGGCTAATTTGCCACTAATCCTCACCCTGAATTGATAAAAATGCTTGAGAGTTTATCATGACACTCACATCAGAAAACGTCTGCCCACAATCATCTGTCAGCCTGTGAAGCAGCTAGTACCCCCAAACCTTCCTTTAAACACAGACATTTAAAGGAGGGGACATCAGAAGGAATGTATTTACTGTGGTGTGTGTCTGTGTGTTGGTCTGTTTTGAGACAAGGTCTCCTTATGAAGTCCGGGCTGCTCCTGAATTCATTGTGTAGCCCAGGCTGGCTTTGAACAAGGTGATCCTCCTGCCTCAGCCTCCTGAAGGCTGGGATTACAAGCAAGAGCCAGCATACCCAGCCTTGAAGGGGTAGATTTAAGGGAAGCCCCAGTGGAAGACAGAACCCTCTGCCGAAGGTTCCTAGCTGGTTTACACAGGAGGAAGGATGAGCTTCCAAGAGTATCCTGCAGCTCTCGGTAAAACGATTAATACTCAAGAAAGAAATGATCAACACGTGAAGCCAGCAAGGAATAGCTGGCAGAGCAGGAAAACAGAGATTCTTAGGAAGGAGAGAATAACTAACCGGGTAACAGAGGATCAGGCTGCCATAACTTAGCAAACTGCACCGTTTACTTTCATCTGAACAAGATTTTGAATCTAATTTCCAGCTTCCAGAAATTAAGAGTTATAGAACAAGCTAAGTGACACTATAAGCATGCAACCAAATAAAATATAACTGGGCTGGGGATATAACTCACTGGCACAAGCACCTGCCTGACAAGTGCAAGGCCCTGAGTTTGATTCCTGGTACCAAAAAAAAAAAAAAGGTTGCCCAAATAAAATACAAGTGAGATCCCAGCACTCTGGAGGCTGAGGCAAGAGGATCATTGTAAGTTTGAGGCCAGTTTGGGCTGTATAGTAAGTTTAAGGGCAGCCTGAATTATAAGACCCTGTCCCAGATAGATAGATAGATAGATAGATAGATAGATAGATAGATAAGAGAGAGAGAGAGAGTGTGTGTCTAGGAGGCACATGACTTCCCATTTGCTATAAATCACTTTGGTAAGAAAAGTATAGACTACCAGAGAGTACAGCAACACCTTGGTTCAAGAACACATCTGTTCTCAAACAGTTCAGTTCTCAAACAAAAGCTTTTGACAAGATTTTCCTTCAATTCACAAATTCCACATCAGGTGACAAGCGTGACCACGGCTTTCCTCCCTCACACAAACACAAACGCAGCCATCCTCCCCAAAATCGTGAGACAAATTAAGTCCGTGAACCCAGGCACCACTGCACTGATTAAGAACCAATTCCGTGTCTGAGCCTAGTGTGGACAAAACAGCTCTTAAAAACATTTGGGAAATCTAAGTGTTATGGGTTAGTTCTAGGATGTCCTGCAAAAGCCTTGTGTGCAGAGTGAGATGCTGAAAGTGACTGCACCTGAGGGCTCTCCCCTCCTCAGTGAGATCCTCACGCAAACGTAGCAAGTTGGGTCCAGCAAAAAGCAGCAGATCAAGGAGTATGCGCTAGGAGACACTATTCCGGCTCCACTCCTTTGAGCTTTCCCGCCTCTGCTTCATGGCTGCTATGACATGAGAGGCTCTCTTCAACCACTGTCCCCCACCGTGCTCCCGCTACTCCAGAGACCCAAAAGCCATGGGGGCAGCAGGCCATGGACTGACACCTCTCAAACCATAAGCCCAAATAAACTCTTTCTCCTTTAAATTGTCTTCTCGTGTATTTGGTCACAGTGATGAAAAACTAACACACTAAGTATGATGGAGCATTAGGCAACACTAAGAAATAAATTTTGTTAGGAATAATGAGGTCATTTTGGCTATAAAAATATTTTTTTTTAGAAAAGGCGATTTTTTTTAATAAGGTGAGTTAAACAGAAGTTAACAGCTACCACTCCACAATCAGTAAGATGGCTACTATCAGAGAAAAAGAGAGGAAAATGGAAAACAAGGGAAAAGGAGACAAGGGAAAGAAAAAAGAAAAAAAAGTATTGCTAGGATGTGGAGAACCTGGAACCTGTACCCTTGGTGGGAACGGACAACAGTGCAGCCATTATGGAAAACGGCACAAGGGTCCTTCAGAAAAGTTACACACAGTAACCTTCAGCGCCGGTATGCCCACTTCTGGAAGGAGAACCCAGAGAGATGCTTCTGGTGAACACAGCCCAAGTGTCCACTGACAGACGAACAGGTAAACCAAATGCAGCAGACATGCACAATGGAAAGACACAGGATGGAGTTCAGCCTTAAAAAGGAAACGCAACCCAGGCTGCAAGTGAGATGAACTCGACCTAAAAAGACAAAACCGTATGACCCCATCTCTGTGACGTCCCTAAAGTAGTCAGGTGTGTGGACAGAAAGGAGAACGGCGAGAATACTGGGGCCTTCAGTGCTTAGTTGGGACACAGCTTCAGTTTGGATGAAAGTTCTAGAAACAGCTGGTGTGGTTTTGGCACTTGGGGAGCTGAAGCAGGAGGATCACCCAGATTCAAGGCCAGCCTGGGCTAAACAGTGAGCTCAAGGTCAGCCTAAACTACATACAGAGACCTGTCTCAAACCTCCCCCTAAAAAAAGAAAAGAAAACCATATCCCCCGGAAGACACTGGGCAGCTAGGAATGCTCAGGCTTGTCTCATACCCACTCCTGACACCTTGTCGCACATACATTAACTGAAAGGAAAAGAATCTAAATGGCAAAAACAAAAAAATAAAATTACTGCTGTAAGTGAGATTAATGGCCAGGGATATATCTCAGAAGCACAGTGCGTGCCTGGCAAGCATAAGGTCCTGAGTTCAATTCCCCATACCGAGAGAGAGAGAGAGAGAGAGAGAGAGATTAACGTCTGAGCTTTAGGACCAGTGCTTTGCTGCTTAATTACTGCCTTATTGGTGGGCAAGGCCAATGATCTGCAGCAGGTTTCGCTCCTCTGTGTGTCACAAAGGAGCCACTCCTCCCATCATGTATGCTCATCCTCCCTGCCACTGCAGCAGAAAGCAAAATTAAATGATGAGATACCTCAGGACCAGGGTGCAGCTCAGTTAGAGCTCACGCTCAGCATGCTCAAGGCCCTGGAGCTAGATCTCCAGCGCCATGAAATAAATAAATGTTCTGCTGTCTTTATCCAATCCTGTCCTTTTTTCTCCAGATCACCTAAATTGGCAGGAAAGATTACCTAACACACACCCATCTCCCTAACAAAGCCAAATTAGAGAGCAACAAGGAGGAAAAAAAACTTATTCTCAATATCTGATAGTAAAAATAAATAAATAAATAAATAAATATAAATAAATAAATAAATAAATAAAAAATAAAAATAAAATAAAAAAAAATATCTGATAGTATCTGGTGACAAAATATGACCACAGGATTGGCCATTGTTCCAGAGACAAAACCACAGGAATGGCAAACAACTGCAGAACTTGTCAGGGTTTAATAATTCCACCTCTCTCAATATCTCAATTACTTTCCAAGAATTTGTCTTTGGCATTATTAACACAGGCAGCTAAGCAGGTTATCAAACTAAAAAAGAAATCTTTCTCTACAGATTCTAATTACAGAGGTCAGTTCAGCTGGATGTAGTCTTAAAAGTTCCAGTAATGTGATTCTAAAGGATACAAATAATGCCTGAAAAGCTCCAGGCACGGTAAGATGCGACCTATGTCCAGCAGAGCAAAGAGGAAGCCTCGATTCGAGGGATAAAGGGGGCCAGGGAGTGTTAAAGTCTTGTTCTCTTCCAGTTAGTGTTTGTTTTAGCCGCTGGCTGGGACAGGAACACAAAAATTCAAGTAAGGAGTTAAGCCGGCCAAGAGAGCTCAAAAACATTTTGGGAGCAGGTAAAAGAGAATAAAGAGAAGAAAATGACTATAACTTCATTTTCTAGAAGCACTGGGTAAACCTTGCTATGGAGTTCATTCCTTCAACAACTATTTCCTGAGCCCTTGCTATCTGGCAGCAATCTGACAATTGAAGCAGGAGATTAGGGCATGGTAAAACTGGCTGGGCAAGTAGGTGTGGCCTGTTACCAAATTTCAGACACATGCGCAGAGCAGTGCTCAAGGCCCTGCATGTGGACTTCTCTGAGAACGCCGGCATATTTTCCAAAGGACCGCCCTGCCCTGCAGTCAGCTTGAGGAGTGGGAGATACCAGGACCATCCACATCGAGTTTCTGCCCCTGCGTCTCTGTCATGGCAACCCGCCCTCACACCACAGGCTGCACCGCTTCTACTTTTACTTGGCCTAAACTTGCTCTGCGGAACCTGTTTCTTGTCCTACCTTCAATAAAACTTTGTTGCCCTTTGCACTTGTTGTAATTCTTTGCTCAGGACAGAAAAAACCACCTCCCAAAGGAGACTCCAGCACCCCAGACCCGGGAACACACAGGGGCAGGCTACAAAATGGAGAATTAGTAAGGGCACTAGTCCACAAGTACTGGAGAGCTGGGCGGGGCCAGAGGCTGGAGGGGAGAGGATCTGCATCTGAAAGTGCGGGCTGAGGAGGAAGCAGGCAGAGCAGCAATGGGAAAGGAAGGGGTGCACGTGGAATTGGGTTCCCTATGCTGCCAGGAAGACCAGCGGTGGTCCACAGCTGCAGTGGGTGGCCTTGGATACTCCAGGCCAGGCGCAGGACTAGCAGGGACACGATTTGCAAGAGGACGCGATGCACAATGTTAAAAGGGTGACGGTGTCCACCCCACAGTCCCCTGACACTGCCTATGACTCTTCAGACAACTTCAGTGGAGTCATCAGGTAGATATGATCCACTAGGACTGCTGTCCTTATAAAATGAGCACATTGGGACCAAGTCACATACAGAGGGAAGACGATGTGAAGACACAAGGAAAGGACAGCTGTCTTCGAGCTGTGGAGAGGAAACAGCCCTGCCAGCACCAAGTGTGGATTTCTGGATCCTGAGCTAAGACAAAAAATTGCTGTCCTGTAAGCCACACAGTCTGTTCCTTTTACTGAGGCCCTGATGAACTAATACACGGTCACATCAAAAGTTTAGGAATTTAGTTGCGCATGGTGGCCCACATCACCAGAGAGCCTGAGGTGGGAAGATCTCTGAGAGCTGGAGGCCTGGCTGGGGCTATGCCATGAGGTCAAGGCCAGTATGAGGTACAGAGCAAGATCCTATCTCAGAAAACAAACAAAAGGTAAAATACAGTTGTTGTGGTGGCAGCTGCCCGTCACTCTGAGAAGCTGAGGCAGGAGGATCACAGATTCAAGCCCAGCCTGGGCAGCTCTGCAATTTAGAGAGATCCCGCCTAGAAATAAAAATAGAAATACAAACAGAAATAAAAATTAAAATAAAAAAAGACCTGTGGAGGTAGCTCAGTGCAAGGACCCTGGTTGATTCCCCAGTACTGTAAGGAAAAAAAAAAAAAGTCTGTTCTCCATCCAATACCTGACACAGGGCCATATAAATACTGGTCACTGGTTCATCTGTGGAACAGATGAAGACAAGGAAGGAAGACGAGCAGGAAAGCAACAAAGAATCTCAGCTGACCGTCCAGACGCGAGGTAGCTATGTTCTAAGAAGTCACCGTAAGCACTGCATTGGCAGACACAGAGCTACCGTGCCCAGGGCAGACACTGGGGCCAGTGGCTGGGCGCCACCTGTCATCCAGCTTCATGTGTGTTTCTGATTAAGGGCTCCTCCTGTCACTCACCTGTGGCTGCTGAGCTCCTGACAAGGCAGCAGCAGGCCCCGCGCTTGCGGGAGGCTGACCTAACACACTCTCTCCGCACATCTCCAGCTTCTCCCACTCAGGAGCACCTAGTGGCACTGTGCTTGGGGCCATTTAAAGAGTGAAATCACCGACCAAATAAAGCACAAAAATCTGAAAAACATCCCACTCAACCAACCTCAAAAAGGACAGGCGCTTACAGTACAAAAACAGAAACTGGAAGGGAGCCTCCCCTTGAGAGGCCTCCCCTGGGAGCACACGCTGGGTGACACTGGTCTCTTCCACTTTGCTCTCATGCAGGTCTGTAGCAGGGGCTGCAGAAGCGCAGTGGGAGCAGGGTCTGGTGGTGCACGCCTGTAATCCCAGCTCTGGGAGGCGGAGGCAGCAGGATTGCCACGAGTTAAAGGCCCGCCTGGGCTACATAGTGAGTTCAAGGACGGCCTGGGCTACGGAGTTCCACTTCCTGGCTTGAGTTCCCTCTGCTAAAAGGAAGTAGGCTTTGATGGAGTCCTGGCCATCTGGCTCAGCAGCAGGTACAGACTGCTCCCCTGGATTCTGCTGGTGCCGATGTCACATAAACCGACTTCTGAGGGTCCCCTTCATCAGCGGGCCCGTCACACCCTGAGAAGTTGCCAGGCCCCACAGAGGGCACGGGACCACTGAGAAGCCCCTCAGACACCATACCCGGAGCCCTCGATGCGCCTGTCCCGGCTTGACCTGCTCCCACGGCCTTTCTCTGCCCCCTCCCCATTCACCTGTCTTCACCCAGCGGCTCCTGTCGCCCGCCCGCCTCCATGTGCACAGGGACCTGTGCCGCCCTCATAAAGGCTTTCCTCTCAAGAGGCTGTCGATAGGCCTCAAACCTGCCACCCTCAGCCTTTGACACCCGTCCCTATGGGCGACTGCCCCAGTGGCCTCCACCTCCCGGAGGCACTTGTGCGGGCAACCACCACTTCCTGCCACTTCCCTGCAGTGGGGCCTGGGGCTTTGCTCCGCCGGGGCAGTGAGCGAAGGACAAAGCCAGGGCAGTCCTATACCGCTGCCTCCAGGAGGGCAATGTTCGCTCCTTCCAGCACACTCAACACTACACATTTCAAGGAAATTAAGCCACTGGGCTCTCCTTTGAGACTAAGGTTCTTTGGGGTGGGGGGCAGTTACTAGGGATCGAACCCAGGGCCTTTCCACTGAACTACATCCTCAGGCCACCACACTTTGAGACAGGGTCCCTAAGTCACTACATTGCCCAGGCTTGGCTCGAACATGCAGGCCTCCTGCTTCAGTCCCCAGTACCAGAACGACAGGTGTGCTCCACCATGCTTGGCCTAGAGCGAGCCGGACACAGGCAAATCGTAATTTAGATGATTTCTCTGTACCACCCTGCCCTTGCCCCTCCCGCCTCCTGTGTCCTGCACCTCTCCTGACAGCTTCCTCATGCCTCCTCAATGGGCAGATTCAGGGCTGTAGGTGACTTATCTAATTCTGAAAACTTATACTGGCCACCACAAAATGATGGCCTACAGATGTATCTGCTGAAACCATCTCAACAGCCCTGCCAGAAACCATGCCACTAGCCCCTTTCACAGATGACTAAACTGAGGCTTACATTGCCCAAGTCTGCATAGCAGGTCAGTGGTAGCATCAGGAATCGAACCCCAGGTGCATCTGACCCCACAGGTGGCATAAAACTGACCCAGAAGCATTTAGTAAGTGCAGATTCCCAGCCCCAACCCAAACCTACTCTTGATGTCAGGGCTGAGTCCCAGGAAGCTGTGTTTTTTTAAAAACAAGTTAGTTCCCCAGGTGAAGCTGAAGCACCATCCTGGGGACTGGCCCTCATCAGACTGCACTGCCTTCCTAAGAAACGGAAAGGCCCCGAGTAGGGGACAATACAAGCCAGTCACCGTCACCAGCCGCCTTCCTCCTCAACCTCACACCATCCATCACGGTGGCGGACAGGGACTGCGAGGAGGGCTGAGCTCGAGGCAGGGAGCACGAGGTCTTTACTGCACGATGTACTGTCCTTCAGGGGCAGGCTTCACGTCACACCCCAGGGACCCTACACGGATGAGGCCTCCCAGACAGACCTGCCCCGCAGCAGGGGAACAGAAGGCAGGCAGAACTATGCGAGACATGGGGTCAGGGATGTGTGTCGCTGGTCTCATACCCCACGGTGTCCCTGAGAAAGCTGATCCAGAGCACTTGTCCTACACATTTGTCCTATGTGCCAGCAAACTGCCCCAAACTGCAGGTCGAGTGGCACTTGGTTTGGCCGGTGCAGATAACGGCTGGGGTGGCAGGCGCCTGGATGATTCGCTGGCAGGACGCAGTGGTGACTCGGTCTCCTCCCCTTCCTCGGGGCCTGCCTGCTTGAGGACTGGACCAGTGGGGCAGGCGGCAAAAGTGTCCAGCCACCAGACAGAAGGCCAGCTCGCTAATCAGGCCAAGGTCAGAGGCCAGGCTTCAAATAAGCTCAGTTCCCCTGCCGGCCCTCCTCCCTCCTCCCAGTCACCGAAGGGCCCCTGAGACCCAGCCACCTGGTCGGAACCGGAAGCGGCCAGGGCAGACAGATGAAAACAAATCCAGCACGGCTTCTGGAAGCGCCATCGGCGGCCAGCGAGGGTGGTAATTCAGCGGCATCTCGGGTTTGAAGGACACCGAATCAGAAGCAACCTCGAGGTGCCTAATGAGTTCCAGAAAAGCGCTTTGTTCTTCCGAGCAAGGTGGGAGATCAAAGCTTTTCTTGCCGATCACCATCGAGCATTAATCGTTCCTTAAGTAACTTAATCAGGGTCAGACCCGCTGCCGGGCAGCCTCGGTGAGCTCCCTTGATCTTTCAACCCATCCTGCACGCAACTGGGAGGGAGCTGCCTGCGAACCTAGGAACTGGAGGCCTGGGCGGCCGGCAGCCGTCTTTCGGTTACTCCTTCTTTTCCTGTTAACTTTTTAACCCCAGGGGCAGGAAACGCATGCACACGGCACCGGCCTCCCCTCCCCCAGCCACGTCAGTGGCTTCTCACGGAAGCCCGGAGAGAGGGGGAGACGAGGAGAAACACCCCACTGCTCCAGGCGGCATGGCCTCCCTGAGCCACCTCATCCTCTCCTCTGCAGGACCAGGGTGGAGAACCGTCCACCTCATGCTTCCTCTAAGGATGAAGGACAATCGAAAAATAGTTGGCAGAGCTGGGAAATGGATCCACGGGAGGGTGCTCACCCAGCTCTGCCAAAACCACCTCAAAACCCCTCGACTACTGCTCACCGTGTTGCCCTGCATCAGAGCCAGAGAGCTGAACCAGCCCAGCCAGCCATCCCCTGAGGAATCCAGGGACAGAACGCAGGAGGGGAAAGGGAAAGAAGGGGGTAAAAGTGGAATGGGTGCCAGACGCGCGATGGCAAACCGTTCGACCACAGAAAGAAAGACCAATCAACGGTACAGCGTGAGAGAACCTCGAAAACACGACACTAAAGCAGAAGAATCCCAGAGCAAAAGTCATGTATTCATTTATGATTCCGTCGTGAAGAACACCCAGAGCAGTGGACCCATGAAGGCAGCAACTGGACAAGCAGCTGCTCGGGGGATGGAGAGGAGAAGGCTGGAGGAACAGAGGGCTGAGGCTTCTTATTTGTTTTTTTGCTTTGTTTTGGTTTGAGACAGGGTCTTGCTATGCTGGCCTTGAATGCACTGTGTAGCTCAGTCTGGCTTCAAACTCAAGAGATCCTCCTGCCTCAGCCTTCCAAGAACTAGGATTACAGCTACATACCACCACACCCACCTGTTTATTTTATTTTATTTTATTTATTTGCAATGTTGAGGATAGAACCCAAGGTCTGGCACATGCCAGGCAAGTGCTCTGCCAGTGAGCAACCCGCAGGCCAACCAATGAGGTTTCTTTCAGGGGCTACAAAAATGCCCTAACCACGGCTTAGGGTGATGGCTGCATGAGGGAAGCGCTGTGAAAAACTGAGTCTTTTCCCCGTTCCCACCCAGGCTGAGGCTCTAGTGCCGAGCCCGGGGCCATGCTGAACTGCGGGCCCCACGTCTGGATGAGCCCCTTCCACTCAGACGTTGGACAAGGTTGTGAGCCAGGAGACAGCTTCCTGAAGAAGGTCCTTAAAGAGAGGAGCACGGATTTGGTTTGGGTTTAAAAGGGGGATCCACAGAACCCCCAGGGTGGGCAGGCCTCTATAGGAGACGGGCTCAAGAGGCCCCATCCATCCTGAGACGACATTGGGCAAGGTGGCCTTTCCTGGGTTTGGGGCAGCACTGGTGCTCAAGGCCACAGCACTAAGCTGCATCCCCAGGCATGTTCTTATTCTTTTAGGACAGTCTCCCAGGTCACTAAATTGGCCAGACTGGGTTTGAACTCGTGACCCTCCTGCCTCAGGCTCCCAGAGTCCTGGGATCACGGGCATGTGTGTGCACGCCTGGCCCGGAGTTTGTCTTCTCAAAAGCCCATTGTGGTGGTACAGGCCTCTAATCACAGCTACTTGGGAGGCTGAGGCAGGAAGATGGGAGGTTCACCCCAGCCTGGGCAATTTTGCAAGACCATTTCACCACATAAAGTAAGATGAAATGGACAGGGCTGGAGCTCAGCGGTGCAGCCCTTGCTTCGCACGCACAGGGCCCTGGGTTCGACCCCATGGCCACCAAGAGACTCAGTAAAAACAGCCCGAGTTCTACAAACCCCAATACATTCCCAGGGGCCCGGTACAAAGCAACTGCGAGGTGAAGTCCCACTCTCCACTCAGGTTCCCCACCGCCCTGCACCCTGCTGCTTGGCTCCTAGGCGCTGTGTGAGGAGGTAGCGCTTGGACTGTGACAAGGGTCCCGCCACAGCTGCATCTGGCAGGACCCAACTGTCCCTTGAGCCAGGGACCACAGAGGGGACCCCTCTGTGGCCCCTACCTCCACCTCTGTTCCGACCCAGCTTCAAAGAGAATGCAACACCCACATGCATGGGGGCCCCTGCCCCAGGAATTCCACACTGAGGAATGCATGCTAGTGAATGAACAGTGAACCGTCCAGGACAGTGCTGGCTAAAGAGGTAGCAGCTGAGGCACACATGTAGTCTTTGCTTTGCTGTTTTGTTTTTTGAGACAAGGTCTCACTATGTAAGCCCAGGCTGGCCTCAAACTTGTGGCAATTCTCCTGCCTCAGCCTCCTGAGTGCTGAGGTTTCAGGTGTGTACCACCATACTCCGGGTGCTTTTTAATGAGAGAAAAGAAGTCTAAAATTAGCAGACTATCCAGCACGATTGCTTAGGTGACAACTAACTTTATTTTTGGTTTTGATGCTGGGGATTAAACCCAAGGCTAAATACATGCTCTACCACTGAGCTACAAATGAGAGCGCTGAGAAGGGGTCTCCCAAGGGTTTCCCTGTGTTAGCTCACTCGGCCCTTACAACCACTTAAAGCCAGGGCCATAATCCCTTTTTACAAACAAGGAAAATCAGGTTCAAAAAGCTTATGTAGGCCAGATATGGCAGCATAGGCCTGTAATCTCAGCACTCAGGAAGCAGAGGCGAGAGGATCACTCAAGTTCAAGGCCAGCCTGGACCACAATCAAAACGAAAGCTCATGTAAGTTGCCCGGGAAAATGGTAAAGCTGATTGGAGACAAACAGGAAGGCACGGCAGCTAGATGGCGGCTACATACATTTCTACCCAGCACTGCCGCGGCCCATGAGCAACAAAGCACCTGCCTGGCGGACCCTGGTCTGTGCCATCAACCACGCTGCCCTCGAGTCCTCTGCTCTCGAGTCCTCTGCTCTACTCTGTAAGTGACCTCATTTCTTAAGCCCCAGCCTCCACACTGTACAAGAGTCACAGCTGCCTCTGCTAGCACTGCTGGAGTCTAAGCAAAATAAGGGGTGCGGGGCTTAGCCGGAAGTTATTCCTAGTGAGCCCTGGCCGACATAACTGCCATTGTCCTGCCGAGGGTCTGTGTCCTGCCTTCTTATGTTGACCACGGATGAGATTTACAAAAAGAAGTTACCTTCCCCCAAAAGATACGAAAACAGTCCATGGAGCAGCTGAAGGAGAAGGGAGGAAGGTAAGGGAGAGAGCAAAAGAGAAAATCCACCTCGTGAACGCAGTGGGGGACAGCCCTCCACCACGATTATCCAGGTGACCACCAGGGGGCACTGCTCAAAGCCGCAACAGCAGCTGGGTAAAACGAACCCTTTAAAAAATATATATATATAAAAACTTGTAATGAACATATCACTGAGATGGGTGTGGTGGTGGACACCTGTAATCCCAGCACTCGGGAGGCTGAGGCAGGAGGATCGTTGTGAGTTCGAGATCAGCCTGGGCTACAAAGTGAGCTCATGGCCAGCCTGAACTGCACAGGGAGACCATCTCAAACATACACACACACACACAAGAACATATCACTAAAAAATTTCATCTTAACTGGGGAGCCCATTCCCATGAGGCCCCCAAGAGCGGTGACATTCACTTATAGGAGATGCATAAGGCCGGGGGAGCTGCCTCCCTAGGCCAGTGGTCCACCCCTTACCTTTGGAGTCTTCTTTGGCCAACTGACCACGGGGACGCCGGTAATGGCCAGGCTGGGGTCGTCCTCTGCGTGCTCCTTCAGGACGTTCTGTGCCAAACAGAGGAGCCATGTTAGCCCAGGGCACAGGCGAGCTTCCGGAAGGACAGTCAACCCCCCCCCCCATGACGTCCACATGCAACACGCACAATCACACGCCTTTCAGGCACACAGCCCCACCTACTTCTGCAGCACCCTTCCCTCTGTGGCCCCCAAATTTGCTTGAGTTCAGACTCCAGAACCCTAATCATGTCTCTCCTTTGACCTGAGTGCTATTTGTACCTGACCTAGCTGCACAGACATGGGTTTGGTGTGGCTCAGTTTCTTGAGAGTCTTGTCATATAGTTTCAGGCTGGCCTTGAGCCCATGGAGATCCTCCTGCCTCAGCCTCCCGAGTGCTGGGATGACTGAGGTGGCCCACCAGGCCCAGCTGTAACTGTGTTTTGAAACAAGCCCTGAACACAAGTAGGTATTTGATCTGCTTTGACCAAGGACAGATTCATCAGGCCAATGCCACAGACAACTAGACAGTGATGGTTATGCAAGCTCAGGGTCACCCGCATGTCTCACTGTGTCCATCCCTCCGAGAGCATTTGGGTCTTCAAGGGTATCTGACCCCTGTGGACAGAGATCTTGTGCATGTGCACAATGCCCCACCACTGAAGCGTCCTCACTCATAGCTAGGCTGATCAAGCCTTGCAAAGTCTCAAAGCCTGTGACGCGGCCCCAGTACCCAGGTCAGAACCTGTGTGAGGACACAGGCCTGGCACTGGCCTCCCCTCCAGCTGGAGCAGGAATTTAAGCATTGTACAGAAGCACTGTTTCAGGGAGCTAAAAACAGGGCTGGGTGTGAAGATACATGCCTGTAATCCCAACACTCAGGAGGCTGAGTTAGAAGGAACACCTGGAGTTTGAGTTTGAGGCCAGCCTGGGCTACACAATGCAGTTTAAGACCAGCCTGAACTATACAGCAAGATGCTGACTCAAGACAAAAAGGGATTTCAAGTAAAACTTGATCCTGAACTTACTATGTAGCCCAGGCTGGCCTTGACTTCAAACTCCAGACAATTCTCCTGCCTCAGCCTCCAGAGTACTAGGATGCCCTGCTTTGACTTTAATTATAATAGTCAACTGTAAAACATCCTTTCAGTGTATTAAAATGTTAATACGTAGTAGGGAAACTAGGTATGGGTGTATATATTAGAACACTTTACTATGTTGAATTCTTCTACAATTTGAAAACTATTGTAAAAAAAAAAAAAACTGTTAATAAACCAGGCATAGTGGCGCACACCTATAATCACAGGGCTTGGGAAGCTGAGGCAGGAGGATCCCTGCTAGTCCAAGGGAGTCTGGGCTACACAGTGAATTCAAGGCCAGCCTGGACTATGTCACAAGACCCTGTTTAAAAAAAAAAAACAAGATACAGAAGTGAGCTATCCTCATCTATTCCCCGAAGAGCAGAGCTAAGAACGAGTTCAGCCACTCCCTCCATCGAAGGCTCCCGTGTCACCAACCACGGAGCATGCGCGCAGCCCAAGCCGCTAGCCAGCAGGAAACTGTTTCGACGCGTTGTGGTTCCATCTGCGGAGCTCGCACCCTCCCACAGGGGGGCTTGGTCTTATGTTTCCTCTTTCCCCCAAAATTCATGAGGCAATAAAAAGACTCACCAGAAAGAAGTTCCACGTTTAGCTAAGGATTTTCATTCCTTCTTATCCACCGGCCCCATGTGGCTGGGGAGCGGCCACACCTACCCAGGACTTCCGGTCTCCCAGGCTCAACCAATCCCAGGCGTGAGGCTGCGGTGACAGTCTCAGCTATGCCCAGGTCAGGCAGAAAGCCTAGAGCAACGGGGAGTGGCGGGGCCTGCGGTGACCTGGAGGCCATAGCCATCAGCGAAGGCGCCGCTACTCAGTTCCAGCCTCCTGCCTTCCTAGCCCCACCGGAGCTCTCGGGTTCCTCAGAAGAAATCAGAGGACTGGAGTTCCACTTGCAATCTCTGCCTTTTTTCTTTTTTGAGACAGGGTCTCCCTGTGCAGCTCAGGTTGGCCTTGAACTCACTTATATAGTCCAGGCTGGCCTCAAACTCACGACAATCCTCCCGCCTCAGCCTCCTGAGTGCTAGAATTACAGGTGTGTCACACGCCTATAATCCTAGCACTGAGGCCGAAGCACGATGGTGAGATTGAGACTAGCCTAGCCTGTGCCCCTGCCTCAAAGCTGCATGTCTTTCTGTCCCCCACGGTGGCCACCAGAGGGCGCCCAAGGCTCTGCCCCCGGAAGAACGCTCCTCTGCCGGGGTCGGGTGTCGGGTGTCCCCGCGGGAGGCGGTCTGGGAGGCCTCGGCGGTGCGCGGCACCGCTCGCCCTTCCCCCTGCCGCCGGCCCCGCGCACACACGGAGGCCCAGGCTCCGAGCGGGAGCACGAGGGCGGGAGCCCCGCCCCGCCCCCTCTCCGCAGAGCCCCCCGAGTTAACCCTGGCCCGGGTCCTGCTCCCCAGGGTGAGCGCTAATAATGAGAAACTCGATGCGCAGAGACTAAAAATACCGCGCAGCGCTCCCACGGCAGAGGGCGGGAAGGCGGGGCCCCTCGGCTGCGCGGAGACGGGGCGTGGGTGCTGCTCCGCGGGCCGGCGACAGCGACGGGCTAGGACGCGGCGCCAGCCTGCGTGCCGGCTCCCGAGCCCGCCCCATGCAGCGCGCTGCGCTCCCTGTTCCCGTTAAGTCTGAGTCCCAAGCCCCGGCCATGAGCTCCACGCGACAAGGGGCAAGGGACCAGCTCGGCGGGGAGCCGCCACGTCGCTGTCCCCGCGCAAAGGCACCACGACAAGGCTCTACGTGCGTGCCCTGCTGCGCAGATTCGCGGGAGCCGGTCCGAGGTGCCACGGGGAGCCGGGCGGCCTCTAGCCACCGGGTGCTAAGCACTAACAGCAGGCGGGTGCCCTTCTCAGGAGGGACGCCGAGGTGGCCAGCCTGGGCAACTCAGCGAGGCTGTCTCGGTACAGAGACAAGAAAGGGGCCAGGGACGCAGCTCAGTGAGGTCCCTGACCTTGTGCCCATTTCACAGGGAGGATGCTTGGTTCGTAATGAAGAACCTCAGTACTTCAGCAGGGCCAAAACTCTGCCAGATTTGGGCCCCGAAGGACAAAACACACGGAGGCCGGTACCCCGCTTACACACAGGTAAACAGGCGAACGGGTGGCGTGGCCTAACCGAGTCCGCACAGCGGCAGCTCGGGGCTCCGGCCCCCTCCGCCCTGGCTTCCCCTTCTCACCCATCCGTACAGCGCAGGGTCCTGGCCCCCAAGGAGGGAGGGAGGCCTGGAGTGACCAGGGATCAGAGGCCCTGGGCTGGCGCTGGTGAGGGGCACCAGGGGCCGAGTCTCATCCCTAGGAAGAAACCTGACCAAGCAGGGGCTGGGAATGCCACATATAAACGCGTCAGCCACACAAGGGGGCTTCTTAAAGTAAAAAGGGGTTTCGAAAAGCTCTTCAAGCAAATGAGTTCTTAACCCATTTATGAGATCTGGGCTGGGGATATAGCTCAGTGGCACAGCACCTGCCTGGCAAGCACAAAGTCCAGAGTCCGATTCCTAGTACCAAATAAATAAATAAAAGAGACTGAAGGAACCAATACTATTACTTTTTTTGGTTGATGAAAATATCCTGTTTCCACTTCACAGGATCTCAGAATGCAAAAGCAATCACAAACCGGGCATGGTAGCACAGGCCTGTGATCCAAGCACTTGGGAGGCTGAGACAGGACTGCCTGAAGTTCGAAGCCAGCCTGACCTACATAGCAAGACCTTGTCTTTTTTTTTTGGTACAGGGAATCGAACTCAGGACCTTGCACTTGCCAGGAGGATGCTATACCAAGGACTTTGTCTTAAAACACACACACACACACACACACACACACACACACACACACACACTCAAGGCTTGAGGAAATCTAACATACAAAAGCTAACATACAAAAATGCACCATTAGAAAAGGAGGTTAGCTCAGGGATAAAAACACTTGGCTAGGTTCAATCCCCAGTGCTGCCAAGAAAAAAAAGCCCAACAAAAGGTGAGGGGAATCTTTTTTTTTTTTTTGTCTTTTTGAGACAGGGTCTCGCTATGCAGGTCAGGCTGGCCTTAAGCTCACATTGTAACCCAGGCTGGCCTTGAACTCGAAGCGATCCTCCTGCCTCAGCCTCCCAAGTGCTGGGTTTATAGGTGTGTGCTACTACGCCAGCTACTCCAACAACAGCCTCAGAGATCCAAGGCCTGGTAGCACTGTATGCAGATGTGTGTGTGTATTATTTGAAGAGTGGGGGAGACCACTGTTTTCACAAAAACCTCACAGGAGGTCAGCAACCTCTACAGGCAGCCCAGAATCTACAGAACAGACCCACTACGAAGGAAGAAATGGGAAACCCTTCCGGAGGGTTCCTTCACCTGGCAGTTTCCCGAAGCGTAAATGTCCCTGCGTGCAAGAAAGAGCCTGCTATTTGCAGTGAGGTGACGGCTGGGAAGCTCCGTGGCAAGGTGTCCGCCGAGCACATGGGAAGCCTGGGTTCCAGCTTCCCCACAGCAAAAAAGAAAATAAAGGCGGGGAACCTGGCCTCAGGTTTGCACGCTGGCTCCCTCTGCTGGTGGCACCTGTCAGACTCCCTAATACCAGCCCTGGTCCCTGGGCCCTCTGAGGACAGGAGAGTCCTGATAATACATTTTTCTTTCCCTTTTTTTTTTGGGGGGGGGGCTTTTTTGAGATAGGGTCTCATTTTGTAGCCCAGGCTGGTCTCAAAATCACAGCAATCCTCCTGCCTCAGCCTCCTGAGTGCTGAGATATAGCAATGAACCACCAGGTCTAGTGAGGATCATAATTTTTCTGTACAGCCCAGCATCAGGCACAGTGCTTCCTAAATGAACACATTAACTACTCCTTCTGAAAAAGAAGCTTAAATTAGTTCTGCAAGCCCAGCAGGCAGCTAGTTTATCCACTGGTGGAACCTCTCACCTCAGCCATGTTGGGCAGGTGGCAGCTACGGAGTCACCCTGGGGCCTCAGCAAGCCCCGCATCCTCGCACCCTCGAGCTCTGGCCAAGGGAGCCCCTTCTCTCTGCCTACTTCCTACCAGGCTGAGGGCTGAGCAGGACAGAGCCTGCCATGCCCCAGGTGGCTCCCCGGGCCGGGAAAAGCTGCTCAGGTGACACCACCACTAGAGAGCCAGCCTGGACCAGGCGGAGACACCTGTCCCCAAGGCCAGCGGCAGCACCTCTGAGCGCATCACGCCCGCCACCGCGCTTCACACCCGCCACGGCCCGGACTCCAGCAGGTGCTGCGGGAGACCCGCCCCAGAGAGCCGCACCCCGCCCACCTTCACGCCCTCCAGGAGCGCCTGCGGGTCTGCGATGCCCTCGGGGACGCACTTCTTGTTTTCGGGGAGGGACTCCAGCTTCTCCACCAGGGCCTTCAGCCCCTTCAGCTCGAACTCGGTGAGGTGGGTCCACTTGGCCGACACCTCGGTGGCGGGCGAGCCGGTGGGCGTCTTGGGGTAGTCGCCGGGCACGGGGGCTGACTTCACGCTGTCCTCCGACTCGTTAGACAGGGTCCTCTTCAGGAAGCGTGTGGCAGGCACCTTGGACTTCTTCCCCGGGCTCTCCTGCTCCTCCGCGGGGGCGCCCCCGGGAGAAGCGGGGCCCTCGGCAGCACAAGGCTTGGGCGCCTTCTCCGCCCCGTCCCCCGACTCCTTCTCCTCCTCCTCCTCCTCCTGGGGCTGCTGCTCACAGGACTCCTCCTCCATCTCCAGCCAGGAATCGGATGAGAAGCCGTCTACACTGGCCTTCCGTGGGGCATCTGCACGGGCCAGGGTACAAGGCAGGCAGGATGAACGCCCAGCTCCCGCCCCAGCACCCTGAGCAGCCACACAAAGGTTCCGAGCCGGGCTTGGCTTTGTCCCCACTGTGCGGCCCCACACAGGCTGCCCCCGAAAACATGCAGCACCTTACTGAATGTATAAAAGAAGGCCAAAGGCCAGGCATGACGTACACACCTGGGATCCCAGCTACTCGGGAGGCTGAGGCAGGAGAATGGGTTAAGGTCAAGCTGAGCAATTTAACGAGACCTTGCATCAAAATAAAATTAAAAGGAGCTGAAGATATAGCTCAGCACTCCCTGGTTCCAACCCCCACCCCCACAAACAAAACAACACAGATCAAAACCAGCACACACTGCATGATACCATCCTTTTTTTTTTTTTTTTTTTTTGTCTTTTTGAGACAGGGTCTCACTGTGCAGTTCAGGCTGGTCTTGAACTCACTTTGTAGCCCAGGCTTATCTCAAACTCACAAAATCCTCCTGCCTCAGCCTCCTGAGTGCTGGAATTACAGGTGCACACCACCATATCTGACTATCATTCACTGTAAACATCCCTAACTAGGAAACTGCTAAAAGATAGAAAACAGAGGTGGGTCTGATGCCACAGGAAGCCAGCACCCTGGGAGGACGAGTCAGGAGGATCATGAGTTTTAGCCCAGTCTGTGCAGTTTAATGATTTAATGAGATCCTGACTAAAAATAAAAGCTGAAAAAAGGGCTGTGGCCGGGGATGCAGCTGAGTGGCAGAAGCGCCTGCCTGGCAAGCACAAGGTCCTGAGTTCGATTCCTGGTACCAAAAAAATAAATGAAATGAAAAGGTTGGGTAGCTCAGCAGTACAGTGCTTATCTGCCATGTGGAGGGCCCTGGGTTTCATCCCCAGTGCTACAAATGAAACAAAACAAAAAAGCTTCCCCTGAAGGCTTCTGAGAATGACACAGGACCATAGGGCAATGCTACCACAGCTACTCCTGGCACCAAGCTGCATCCGATGAACAAGGCTGCCTCCCTAATACCGCCCCTTCTCCTTGGCAGGTGGACCAGAAGCACCAAGGGCAGAACGGGCAAGACACTGTAAGTGGGCACCAGTTACCCAAACACTGCCTCAAGATTTCCTCTCTCGCCCTTGAATGGAACCAGAAACATTCTTTTGCTGCCCTAAATAACTGAGAAAGCGCATGAGCCCCCGCTCCCCACCGGAACAGCTGCCGTAAAATGCCAGAATTCCCACTCTGCCCAGCCTCTGGTCCCCAAAACAGGAAAGTTCCTGCCATCACATCGACTCTCCTGCTCTTTCTGGAGTGCTTCCCATCCCCCTACTTAGCTGGGAGCCCCTGAAGAGCGGGTGGAGAGCATGGTATTTCCCAACACCCCAATATCCCATCATCTGAAGAAAATGAGTCCCACAGCAGCCCCCACAGAGCTGACTTCCCAATAAAAAGCCCAGCAGGAGCATCCCTCGGCTCCCTACACCCAGCTGCGAAGCCAAGGTCTCTATGGATGGGACGAGAGAGGGCGGGGCTCCTGGAGGAGCAGGGCTGAGGAGAGCCGCAGACGCCAAGGAGACAAACCTGCCTCACGTCTGTGTCTCGAGAGGATAAACACCCTGTGATGGACATGTGACTCCAGGGAACCCCTCAGTGACCAGGGGTAAGAGCCACACTCCTCCTGTACGTGCTGGGCTCACAGGCACCTCAGACACAACTCTAGGCCAGGCATCCATGAGCCCAGGCCCAAGGACATGGCTGTGCATGGCAGACAGCCGGGGTCATGGGCACTGGCTGCTGTATACCTCCAAGTTTTGGTGTCGGGGGTCCAGCAGCTGGTGACCATAGAGGGACAAGAACCCCCCAGGACTCCTTACTCTGGGAGATGGTCCTGCTTCAGCAACCACACATGTGAGCAGCAACTCCCCATGTCTGCACAGTCATAGGCGTGGACTGCAGACGTGACCCTATGGGGATCACGGGTTCCTTTTCCTACACTCTATTCCAGGTTGGCAGGTTAACAAGGATGACATCCCCTAAGCCCAGCACCATGGCTCCAAAGAACCCCTGACCAGGTGTGGTGGCACACACCTGTCATCACAACACTCTGGGAGGCTGAGGCAGGAGGAGTTCAAGCCCAGCCTGGGCAACTTAAGTGATTTAGCAAGACCCTGTCTCAGAATAAAACAAAAGAATAAGGCTGGGGATACAGCTCAGTGAGAAGGCGCTTGGTGTAACTCTCAATACTCTCCACAACCCCCCCCAAACAAGAATCCTGTGACTTGAGGCCTGCCCCCAGGCTGTGGGTTCCATGCAGCCACTCACCAGCAAGCATCGGCTCTCTCTGGTATTCCTGTGTGAGGTAGGAGCGCTGGGTCACGCAGTACACATATCTCTCCAAGACATACCAGCACATCTCATAGTAGAAGGGGTACCGGAACTTGGGCTGCACCTGAAAACCAAGACCAGGCAGCCACATGTCAGCTTCTGGGGGCACCGGGAAGGACAGCACGAGGGAGGCTCCCTGGGGCGGGTCACTGTCATCCTCTCAGCAAGGGCACAGGGTGCAGGGGAAGATGGGGGGCTGCTGGAGGGGAGGTGGGAGGGGGGCGCCGGGAGGAGACAATGCCAGCAGCATGCACGGATGAGGCGGAGGTGAAAGCCTGTGTGAGGGTCCCTGAGCTTCCCGCCCAGGAAGGAGGCTGGGGTCCACTCCGAGCTTTTGCAAGGGGCAGAGGCAATGTCTCTTCCCAATGTGCTGGCAGGACTGCGGGTACCTGCAGGCAGGCACCCTGCCCGATTCCAGTCACAACAGATAGGAACTCCTCCTTCTAGAATCACACTCTGCTGTCTCTCTAACCCCTTTGAAGAACAGAAATCTACCCCCAAAACTTCACCCACCTGCTGACAGGATAGGGGTGTGGCCTCACCTCCAGGGGTGGGGCCTCAGGCTGGGAGGGCCAATGAGGATGGGCATGTGGCCCCACCTCCCTCCAGGGGCGGGGCCTCAGAGGTGTCAGCCTCTATCCCTCAAGCTGCGCTGCCCACAGTGTATTTCCACCAAGGGCTCCCTGGACACAAGTTCGCGGTATGACTGCCACTAGGAGATACACTTCTAAGTCTGCAGCCGGAGACCACATGGAGATCCGCTCTTGGCTCGCTCTTTCTTTCCTTTTTTTTTTTTTTTTTGTGGTAGTCCCAGAGATTGAACCCAGAGTCTTGAGCATATTGGGGAAATGTTCTATCCCTAGGCTACATCCCCAGCCCAGCCCCTTTTTCAGGTTTTTTATTGTGAGACAAGGTCTAGCTAAATCGGCCAGCGGGCCTCAAACTTGCAATGCTCCTGCCTCAGCCTCCTGAGTGGCTGGGATTACAGGCGTAGGTCACCAAACCTAGCTCCTTAGCTGTTTTTTACAGGAGAGTAAGTAAAGGTGGAGACAGTATACACTGGTGCTATGCAAAAGCCTCGGGCGCTGCGGGGTTCCCAAGGGTGGCAGTGCAGGTCTACACAGAGAAAATGGCAGCGAAGCAACACGGCCAGCCTTGCCATGGAGGCTCGTGCCGGCAACTGGATCCTGAGTGGGCACAGGGTGTGGCCCGTCTCCCACCTCGGGGCCCTGACGTTGCTTGCGGCTGCGCTCCTGCCCTCTGGCCCAGGTACATCTGCAAGGGCTAGAGCCCCCTCCTCGCCACTCCCATCCCCCAGGAGCGCAGGGAGTCCAGCAAGCATGGCCCCCTCCCGACCTGGCCTTTCTGCTGACAAGAACAGAACAGTGCTGTGCACTTCCAGGACAAAGACCGTACAAGTGACCGAAATGCTCCATCTGCCCTTCCCCGGCGCCGGCATTCTGCTCTCGGCCACACCGGCTCCTCCTGCCTTGCTCTGGGGCTCAGTGCGCATTTCCCCCATGAGAAGCCTCAACCCTCTGGTCTGGCAACGGGTGCGTCGGCTGTCCCTGCCTCCCGGGACGGTGAGCTCTGGGGTGAGATCACAGCTGTCACATGCTTGCCAATCCTTGGGGAGGCGCATGGGGTTGGGTCGTCATCTAGCGTTTTCCTTGGCTCCAGCTACTTTCCGAGGGCCTCAGTCTGCGGCTGAATCGGATTCACCTTTGTTCAGTCACTGCATCGGTGCCCCCGGAGCTCACCAGAGAGAGGGACTCGTCAGCATGAAGCCAACCCTGGCCTCCAGTGACCAAGGGCCCAGAGCAGGGGGCTCTGAATCGGAAACAAACACCAAGCCTGTGTGCAAGCTGAGGAACACAGCCCCTCACTCACGTCCAGCAGGGGACTTGGCTGGTAGAACTTGGAAGTTCATTTTGGCTTCTGAAATTTGTGTACATGATCCAAGCCACTGTGCCATCTACGGGCACTGTGATGCCTAGGAATCCTAAGAAATTAGAGGGGAAAACTGGGTGGGGGGGCTGTATTTCAGAAACAGAAGATAAACAAATCTCTCCCCTCTTGGTTGCTGAACCCAAGGGAAATCAGCCGGGTTAAAACAAATGCTGATGAAGGAATTCAAGTGTTTTTATTTTTTGTGTGGTGGTCATTTTTTTTTCCAAGAGAGGACGCAGGACACAAAATTTGCAAAGAATTGACTTACACAAAGGTTGTCACCTTCCACCCTTGACTTCAAAAGGTGCCAGCCACATGCCTGGGGACATTAAACACATGCTCAGTATTACCTAGTGACAAACTTAACCAGACTGAGTTAACTGACCTCAGTAGGAAACATGGGGCCAGGCAGGCAGGCAGCGCACACCGGCCTGGCCCAGTGGGCGGCTGATCTATCAGCAGGCCTCAGTGGTTCAGTCTGAGTCCCACAGGCCCACCCAAATGGCGCCTGGCCCAGCCTCCCTAAGAGCCGAGGTGGTCTGGGAGCTGAGCGGCCCAGGTGAGGAGAGGCGGAGGTATCTGTACAGCTAGAGCTCCCGAAATTGAAGACTTACAGTATGGGGGAGGGTGGAAGTGCCTTAAAATTTGTTTTTCTCCTGGAAAAAAAAAAAAAAACAATGGGGGGGAACTCCAATGGCAGAAGGAAGGGGGTAGGAAGGGGAGATGGTTTGCGGTTTCCAAACACTCACTGCTGCGCTGCTGGCACCTTCTCTGGGAAGGCTGCTTTCACCTGAGCCACTCAGGGGAAAAAAAAGCAAGCATAAGACAGGCAGTTCGGTGGGTGATGGTCTGCACCTTCCCTGCCCTCAGCAACCGACTCTGAATCCCGGCGGGATCCCGGCGACCTCAGCGGAGAGGAACAAGCACGTGGCTCGTCCTCCTGCGGGTAGCTCCTCCTGCGACTTCTATGAATGGGGACAATTTTATCCAAGGGGGATGGAAATCCACGAGCCCCCCACAGGCTTGGACCTTGCGGCCAGAGACACTGCAGGGTGAGGGCACCCCCCCCCCCCAGTGACGGCAGGCGAGGCTCCCTACGGAGCAAGCGCCACAGGGTTCCCGGGTCTGGGTGGACGCCCCCCACCTACAGCCACAAAGGCGAATTCCTGTTCTCAGAAGAATTCATCCCAGGGGCCTGCAGGCAGAATTTCCCTGCCCTGCCTCTTATATATTTGGTTTCCAAGCAAAGCCACGTTTCAGGACTCTCGGGAAAAAACTATTTTTAAATGGCCATAACCTTCTCAAGAGAGCTCAGAGGGACGCAAAGGATAAAGCTACAGCCGACCGACAAGGAGCCCTGGCACTTTATCTGCCTCCCCAGACTCTCTCCCCGGCACCTTTTGTCTGCCTTGGCTTCTAAGACAGAAACAATTGGGCCTTGTAGCCAAGCCCCTCTTGAAAGACCAGAAATCAAAGCAGATTAAAACGCCTGCCAGCCACCGGCCCCCAGGCAGCTCCCAGTCTGTGTGTTTCTTTTTTTTCTTTTTTTTTTTTGGCGGTACTGGGGATCGAACTCAGGACCCTGCACTTGCTAGGCAAGCGCTTATTCCACTGAGCTATATCCCCAGCCCCCAAAACAAGGTACAAGTTTGTTTTTTTTTTTGTGGTACTGGGTATCGAACTCAGGACCCTGTGCTTGCTAGGCAAGCGCTTATTCCACTGAGCTATATCCCCAGCCCCAGGCAGCTCCCACTTCAGGGAATCCAGTGCGGTCCCCAGTGGGAGGACATCTCCTGGGGGGAGGGGTCCTGCAGCGTCTCAAGGCACATCTGTCCCCTGCCATCCTGCCACCCTGGCCCCCGCCTCAAGCAGTGTAGGGAGGGGGCTGGGTGCCTCGGGGAAGGATGAGCCCCAGATACTCTGGGGTGCACAACCAGAGTCCCAGGGGAGGGGACAGTTGCCCAGCAAGTTGCCAGCGCCTTTGGAAATCCCTGCTGGGCTCTCTGGCTTTCAGGAATTGCCTGGAAAGTCGCAGGCCTGACTTCTTCTGCTCTAGATGTCTCCATTTCTGTCCACACCCACTGGTCAGCTCACAAACAAACCGGCCTGTCCTTCAGGGCCGGCCAAAGAACAGTTGGCTGGAGCTCCAGACAGCACTTGACCCAGACTGAGAGATGAGCACTCACATCCAGCAGGGCTTTTCTCCTGAACAGCACGGGATGCACGCTCCAGGTCACGGCTGGCCGGCCTTCCCAGGGTAGATGCATGATAAGGAAGTGGGGTGAGTCCACAAACCTAGGGCCTCAGGTCAGACCTGGGCATTGCTGGAAATATTCCAAAGCCCCCAAAGCACACACGATGTCTGTCTAGTGTTCTCCTGGGACCTGAGGCCAGGCCCCTCAACACCAGGGACGTGAAAGGGGTCCGATACACAGTGTGGCCCGGGCTCTGAGGCTCAGTTCCATTACAACCAAGACCTGGAGACCACAAAGCTCAGGAAAGACGGACTCAGCCCAGAGCAGCCCTCTGTGAGATGCCCCACTGGGGCACTGAGCTCCGTCCCAGGCAAACCCAGAAGGAAACAGCACCGCACACCCACATAACAGTGCGGGGTTCAGGCGCAGGAAGGGAGGAGCCCCGACATCACGATGCTGAGAGAAAGAAGCCGGACACCAAGGCCACATCCTGCACCATTCAACTCTAGTGCACACCGGACGTGGCCACTCCACAGATGGAAAGCAGACGAGGCTGCGGGCCCTGAGAGCAAAGGAGCACAGGCTTCTTCCATGAGGTGAAAATGCTCCGCAGTTAGGCTGGCGGCTCCACAACCTTGTGCACAACTAAAAGCCATTGCATTTTGTGCTTCGAATGGTAAATGTTATAATGAATTATATCTCAATTCAAATCGAACAATGTTAAATATCTACACAAAGACAAAAGAGAGGAAGGAGGAGGGGAAGAGACAGGCTCTTTGCCCCAGGGCTCCAGTTTCTGACCCCTGAACCTGACTCGGGCCTGGGCACACATGGGCAAGCCCCAGCGTGGGAAAGGCAGGACAAGTTCCCAGCTTTGCAGGAGCCTCCCAGAGGGGAGCACACTCTGGCCCTGGGGCCTGCACACAGCGAGGCAGTATCACTGTGCAGAGCTGGAGCTTCAGCCCTGGCAGTCACGGCCTGGCTCCCCTTCACCTGGTTTTGGGCCCTGGGGAAGGCACGGCAGAGACCTGGCCCTGGACCAATGGAGCCCTCCTTCCCGAGCCCGCTGCCTCCAAACATCAGCACCAACAGCACAAGGCCCCCAGCCCCCTGCCGCCCTGCTACACACAAGGAGGAGAAGGCCAGGTTCCTGATAGCCCACACTGCTTCCTCAAGTTGCACTTCCTCTCCCACCAGGGGGTTTTGGCTGCCTCTGGCCTGGAGGCGAGCAACAACTTTGGGACCTTGCAGGGCGAGCTCTGGTGGGGATCCCCCTCACCTGTCCCTGCAGAACCACGACTAGGGCCCAGCCTGAGACAGAGCGGGAGGGAGGGGGACTGCAGTGGCCGGTACCACGCCAGGAGCGAAAGAACCTCCTTACCCGGGTCCTGTCCTCGATCTCGTGGATCCGCAGCTGCATGGGCACGTTAAAACTGTGCAGGATGTTTCCGCCGAACACCAGGGAGTCTACGGGGGTGTAGACCGCGTGGATCCAACCTGGGGGTGGGCAAAGGGAGGGTAAGCCACCTGCTGGGGCCCCTAACACACGAGGGTGGGGTGAGGGACAGGACATGCGGGAGGGCACAGGGCACTGGGGCTCGGCGTGCCACATGGAGAAAGGCCCCTGGCTGGCCTGGAGGACTCGGGCCACCATCCCTGAGTGGCCCTCCAAGAACTCCAACAGGGCAACAGGAAGCTGCAGAGCGCCAGCCCGAGGACTTGGATGACCAAGCCCTCCTCCTGAACCTGGCCGCTGCCACCAATGGAGAAACAGGTCCTGTACTGGCTTCCACGCTGGCCAGGGAGCTGGGAACCCCCTCCCAGTCTAGACCCCATCTCCACACCCCTGGGGGGGGGCAGTCACAAAGGCCGCTGCAGAGCTATGAATGAGGTGTGTGACCTCGATCTTGCCAGATGCACAGGCCCACCTGCTGCCACCAGCCCCCCACGCCCACTCCCCAGAGGTCTCTTTAGCCGCACGACGCCTGTGTCCCACTTGGCTCTACGTCTGCTCTGTGTCCACTCTGCTACGCAGGCCAAGGGGCTGCCCAGCCTCTCCCCTACACACTGCGGCTTCTCCAAAGCAGGGGGGCAGGATCTCCCTCTCCCTGGGATCGCAGGCCACAGCCCAGCGCAGGCATGAGGGAAAGGTACTGGGGTGTGCCCCTTGAGCCAAAACATTCCAAGGGCTCTCCAGGGCTCAGCTCACTGGTCCCCACAGAAGCCCTAAAAAGGATGTATTCACTCCAGCCCCAGGTACAGATGAGGGAACTGAGGCATGCACAAGAGAATCACCTATCAGGACTCTGCAGCCAGGACATCGGCCTCTGTCTGGCCTGAGGGGACAAAGACAGCCTCCTCCTTTATTCAGTAAGAACTACCCTGCCTCAGCTCAGACCTAAACGCCTGAGCAGCGCACAGGACCCCGAGCTGGGGACAGCAAGCTCGGTAACAACTTGGACCCACAGCTGCAAACACCAGGCTCCAAGGAGGCGAGCCACGTGCTAGAGGAAGCCACAGTTGGCACGGGAAGCGGCTCTGTTTTTAGCTGTGACTGAACTGCCCCAGCGTCCCGGGGAACAAGCATGGAACACACAGGGGAGGCAAAGGAGAAACATGATGAGAAATAGGTGCAGAGGCAAAGCAGCGACAGAGGAACTTGCCATAAAGGAGAGGAGGGCTGGCCGGGGGTGGAGGCAGAGACCCAGGCAAGGGCAGGCAGGTGACACTGGGCCCCCTCTCCAGGTGAGCCCCCTCTCCCGCCTGGGTCTAACTGTGCTGGAAGGAAAATGCAGAGGGACAGCCCACCTCCCCCAGCCCGAGTGGCTCCAGCCTCCTCTCCCGGGAGACGTGAGACATCCCAGGCCTGCACCGCAGGCAGTCACCTCTGGGTGCAGAGCTACCACCGGGAAGAGCAGAGGCCGCCAAACGGCTGCCGAACGCCCAGTCACTGGCCTCCCTGCAGTGGGCAGAGCTGGCCGTCCTCAAGGGACAGCAAAGGAAACATGGTCACCAAGGGTCTGCCTCCTGCAGACAGGAACAGAGGTTCTGCTTTTTAAGCTCACTCTGCTTTGCACTCGCAGCATCTGGCTTGGGCCAACGCAGGCCACTGTGAGTGCAGAACGAGGAGCCGCCTGGGCAAAAAGATAATGGCTGCCACCTTTCAGGGGTGTCAGCTTCCCTTTGCCTCTGTGCCAGCAGGCTCAGCCGCTCCAGCCGCACTTCTGCCTCCACCAAGAAGGGCTCCGCTGTCACCGTGCGGTCATGATCACATCAGCACCATTCAGCAACCATCCAGGATGGGCTGGGGCCACCAGGGTATCCCGGACCCACCTTGTCCTCCTTCCCGCGCCCACTGCCCTGCCCACACGCAGCCCCAGCCCAAGAGCCTGGCTTCTAGACTGATGGCCACAGCACAGGGAGCACGCAAGCGTCCCCTCTCACGGCCGCAGTGTGTCCACCTGGCATGAAGGAGACCACTCCCACCCTGGGGGGACTTGGTGAGCAAGAACTCCAGCAAGTCCAGCCATGGCCCCTGAGACCTGTGGCAGTCCCACAGACACAAGAGTTTTGGGACACACGGTGTCCCATGAACCCACATTCGTCAACCCCCTGCTCTCCTGGTGCGTCATCACCACACAGGCACACCTGCCTTCTCCCTGTCACCCCCACGTGTGGGCAGAGAGGGGAACGAGCAGAGCTGCTCTTCCAGCAGGCTCAGGGGAACCACATGTGCAGGCATTACAGGGCTCCTAGAAGCTTCTCCCTGTCTTCCCTGCCACAGGGCCGCACCGGTGGGTTGGGCAGCCTCCCCAACCAGCTGACCTGGGTTTTAACACCCAACACCACACTCAGGAAGATTAGGGAGGGCCACCAGAGCGTCCACAAGTCCCACCAAGTATCCCCAGGCCATAGCCATTGGCACTAAGAAGCAATGAACAAGGGCTATTCCAGTCAGGTGAGAAGGGACAGATACAGACGCAGGAGAGTGACAATCCACAAGACCTACTGCTGCGGTGCTCTCTGGGACCCCCAGGGCCAAGGGCAGTGGAGGCACCTGGAGTCTCACCCATAACCCAGATGCTGAGGATTCCAAGTCCAGAAGGCCGCTGCGGGGAGGACTGTGCCTGGAATCCAACTCTGGACCTTGCGCTTGCCAGGCAGGCGCTGCGCCGCTGAGCTGCATCCCCGGCCCCACGCTGGCCTCCCCCATGAGCACCCTCCAGCCCTGTGCCAGCCAGGCTCCGTGGACCCCAGGGCTGGGGCAGAAGCAAGGACGGCCTTACTCTGTGGGACTCGCCCAAACCAGCAAAGTACAGGGCTGTCCCAGATGCCAGGGCGTGTTTGGTTCAATTCACCGCATGGTACAAAATGGAGAATTTTCCCCCAAAGTCACACGGGCAGGAGGAAGGACCAAAGGCCAGCTCTTCTAAATCCCAGGCTAATGGAACCAGATGGTGGCCTAGGAAAGCAGGCTCTGAAACCAAGCACACTGGGTTCTTGCTTTGCCTTGTCACTTACTAACTGAGGGTAGGAAGATAGGTATTAGGTACCAACTTTTCTTTGAGATAGGGTCTCAAAAATGTATGCAGTTCAGACTGGCCTTGAACTCACTATGTAGTCTAGGCTGGCCTCGATCTCCCAGCAGTCCTCCTGCCTCAGCCTCACTGGTGCTCGGATTACAGGTGTGTGCCCAGCTTCTAGTATTCTTTTTAGAAGAATAGAGGGGATGTTAAGCTTTTCCTTACGTATGTGCAGGGAATATAAACAACCTGTGCACAGTGTTTACTGCAGCTCATCTGAACTGGCACAGCCAGGGGAAAGGTTGAACCTACAAATATGGTCAGGATATTGGAAGAAAAAGACACTATCTGGTTTATCCAGATTCTTAAAGTCCCCAACTTGACAAGGACTTCCTCCTCCAGCTGTTCTTACCAGGCTGAAACCCAGCACGCCCTGGAACTCGATGTTCCTGACCCTGACTCCCACTTCCTCCACTGCATCAAGGGCTGGCTGGCTCAGTGGGACAAAACCAGGGCCCTATTTCTAGTCACCCTACTCCTTGGTCACCTCCAGCAGGTTTCCTCTTCTACACACCTTTCCTAGACTTCCCAAGACCGAGGCCTGAAGAACCACCAGCCCTGAACCTCAGCACTTTCACCACTTTCACAGACAAAAAGAAAAGTTAAGCCATATCTCACAAAAATATTCTGTAATGGCTTGTTTGTTTTGTTTTGTTTTTGAGGCAAGGTCTCACTGTATAGTCCAGGCTGGCCTTGAACTCCCAGAGATCCTCCTGCCTCAGCCTCCCGAGTGCTGGGATTATAGGTGTACACCACCACACCCAGAAAATATTGCATAATTTTAAATCTTCCTAACCCACCAGCTTCCTGTGAGCTTTCAGAGGCCCGCCAAAGACTCTCTGAGTGATAGATGGGGAGATCTGACAGCAGTGCAAAGTAGGAGGAGATGTGTCAAAGTCACACACGGGAATGAGAACCCAGGTCTGAGGTGGGAAGCATTAGCATTAGATCCTCTGATGTAAAAACTCTCACTGGGCAGCTAGGAATCCTTCTTGGCTTCCTCCAGGCTCTCTCTCCACCCAAAGCCACCAGCCACCTGCCACCAATCACACACTCTGGGAGGGCCTTCCCCACTGCTCAGGGGATGTGGATGCTGGAAAGGGCCCCGAAGTCCCTCAGAAGGCCCAAAATATTTACCAAGGTCTGTGGAATCCAAAGCCCCAGGCTTTTAGTTTTCACTGGTTAGCAACAGAATGAGAAAAATAAACCCAGGGCAGGATAGCTTTTCATAAACTCAAAACTACTAAATTTAAACTACTCATGGCAGTGGCACACATCTGCAATCCCAGCACTTGGGAAGCTGAGGCAGGAGGATCACTGCAAGTTCGAGGCCATCCTGTGCTATTTAGTGGGTTCAAGGCCAGCCTGCACCACATACATTTTGAGACCCTGTCCAAACACAAAACAAAAAACCTCCAATCCAAAGGGAAGGAGGAAGGGAGAGAGTGAGGAAGAAAAACTGTCCTTTATTATGAAGTTTATCCCTGCCAGGGATACAGTTCAGCAGCACAGTGCAGGCAGGCAAGCACCAAGTCCCGAGTTCCATTTCCGGTGCCAAAAAAAAAACAAAAAAAAAAAACCTCAGGTTAAGTTGTTGGAAAGAACAAAAAAGGAGAGAAGGCAAATCCAAAAGCATCAGGTCCAGAAAAAAAATCCTATCGATACTGAACACCCACAGGCTGTTTTGACATTCCTTAAGTACAGCATAGGTATTTACACGGGATTTGCCTGCACTCGGCGTTCCGAGTCACGATGAGATGGATGCTGCAAACACCGGGGTGCAGGAACCCACCTCCTGGGGTACAAGGTGCAGTTATGCACCCAAATGTCCTGTCAGGATGGTCATTGTATAGTAGTGCTAAGCAATGGGGTTTTTTCTCAGCTCTGGCTTGTTTTCCGATATCTACCACTAAGCTACAACCCCCCACCTCTTGTCTGTCATGCCGGTCCTTCAGCAGAATTCCACATGTTGTTTGTTTGTTTTTTGAGAGAGGGTTTTGCTCTGTAGTTCAGGCCGGCCTTGAGCTCACTGTGGTAGCCCAGGCTGGCCTCGAATTTGCAGTTATCCTCCTGCCTCAGCCTCCCGAGTGCTGGGATTACAACTGTGCACCACCACACCCAGCTCAAGATCCTATATTGCAGCTCTATCCATTCCCAACTCTTTTTCAACATGGGGCTGGGGCGCAGCTCTTTGGCAAAACTCTTCGCTGCTGCGTCCCAAGACCCTGGACAACTTGCTCAGGTCACCAGAGCCACCACCCCTCCCAGCTGTGCACAGGGCCCCATGAAAGGGGGAGCAGGGCAGCTTCAGCTTTTACATGGGAGGATCTGAAGCTAATGTTTCCCAGCTCAGACCTGGGTTCTAATTTCCGTGTGTGACTTTGACACATCTCCTACTGTCTGTCGAGGTCTGTCCCCAGGAGTCAGCACTGCAAGGTCAGGGCTGGAGGACCTGGAGGGCGGCAGACCTCAGCCCCAGCCCACCCCCAATGTAGAGACAGCAACTGAGGTACAGAGAGGAACAGAACACCCAAGCCGCAGAAAGTCAGCAGCAGCCCTGCCCCACGAACACCTGCGGGGCTGCACTGTGCACCAGAGGCCTCCGCCCCCATCCCCACCCTCCGCCCTACACCCGTGAGCATACACACACACACACACACACACACACACACACACACACACACAGCCTCCAAATCCCTCTGGCCGAAGCAGGGGTCCTCAGCAGGCCTAAGGAATGACCCTGGGCCATGGCAACAAAATCACGCCAACTAAACCCTCCACCTGCAAATCCGAAATCTTCCTAACAGGACAGTGTGTCTTCTGCCCAGCTTTGTAGAAGACCCCTAAGGTGAGACCAGCTACCACAGCCATGCCTTCTGAGGACACCACATGCCACGGCCAGGCCCAAGGCCAATGCTCAGAACCCTCAGTGCAGCAGCTTCTCTATCCAAAGGACCTTGGTTGCCTCAAAGCACACCAGTCCAAGCTTCCACCCTGGGGCAGGTTCTCTGAAACTGCGCCCGTTATCTACCTTCTGCTTGTATACCTCCGCTGACAAGCAGTTTACTACCTCGCAGAGCCAGTCACTCCGATGGCACTCAGGCCAACCTCTTCCTCCAGAAGACAGTCTTCGACCCAGCTACCTGTGGCCACCAGCCAGCGCCTCACCAGGTGCACCAGCCCAGTACTTCCTTCAAACTCCTCTCACCTGCTGTGCTTCCCAGATTCTCTGCTCTCTGAGTCACCTGGCCCTCTGAAGTATAAAACAAGCGGGAGACACAACTCCCCCATGTGGCCTAACCCCTTCATGCCCCTTTGTGCGAGACTGTCAAACCCCTCATCCTAGGGAGAATGCTTCCACTGCCCAACCTCCCTGACTCCTGTATCACTGGCCACATTCACAAGAGACTCAGCCTGTAACCCTGGAAGTCTTACTCCAAATTTACAGAAAAGAGCACTCTGGGGTCATGAGTTCAATTCCTGGTTCCAAAAGAGAAAGTGAAAAGAGCACTCGCTGGGCTTGGTGGCAGATGTCGGTCAGTAATCCCAGTGTTCAGGAGGCTGAGGCAGGAAGACTCTTCAAGTTCAAGGCTAGCCTGAGCTATGTAGTGAGTTCTAGGCCAGCCTGAACTACACAGCGAGGCCCTGTCTCAAAAAACCCCAACACTAAGGGGCTACAGATGTGACTCAGTGGTAGGGTTCTTCCTTGCACGCACAAGGCCCTGTACCCCACCCTACCCCCCCCCACAACCTAAAAAAAAAAACCAGCTGGGCGTGGTGGTGGTGCATGCCTGTAATCCCAGCACTGGGGAGGCTGAGGGAGGAGGATCATTGTGAGTTCAAGACCATCCTGGGCTACAAAGTAAGCTCAAGGCCAGCCTGAACTGCAAAGCAAGACCCTGTCTCAAAAAGACAAAAAACAAAACAAAACAAAAACTGAGGCATAGAGAGGTAATGTCACAGGTCATAAACAACAAAGCCAAAAGTCCAACTGACACAGCTCATTGCCCTACTTGAGTCCTTGGGGTGCATGTACATGCCCCATCCCCTGTACCCAAAGAACCCCATCAGCATCTCACACAGAAGTCTAGGAGGATGTCCTGGGGGAGGAAGTCTTGGGGAAGACCTTGAAACTCCCCGAAGAGGGTCTGAGCCTTTGTCCAGGGGCCAGGCATGGAGCGGTACTTTCTACTCCAGCGGTCCCCAGGGGCTCTGCCAATGGCCAGCCCAACCCTCCAGGCCCACAGGAACCCTCACTTGACCCCAAAGCTCCACTTCAGCCACAGGGCTGCAGAACACTGCCCCAAGGGATGGGGAGCCAGGGGCCAAGCAGAGCCCACAGCAGCCACGCGGAACCTACCGGAAGGGATGAAGAACGTGTGGCCCTGTTTCAGCTCAATTCTTTGGCATCGCTCCACACGGTCTCCCAGGAAGATGTCGCTCTGCTTGCCCGACAGCACCCACTCCTCGTACAGCGCCAAGTTGTGCAGGGTCGGCGGGATCAGCCAAAAGATCTAAGGAGGAGACAAGGAGATAGCGAGCCAGTCTCTGACTGCTTCCAGGCCCGACACGACCAGAGGCAGCCCCATCTGCCTGGGCAGGGAGGGGACAAAGCCAGAGAACCCATCGCCTGGGCCCCCTTGACGGGGCCAAAGGGGGGCAGCAAGGGCTCCGCCCCCAGTAGGGAATCTCCACTCCACCGAAATAGCAGGGGAGGCGAACTTCCTGCCCTCTGGAACATTCTTTTGCCTGAGCCAGAGGCTTGTATGGGATTGGGGAAGGAGAGGACAGGAACTTCCTAAGCTGAATGATAAAATGGCCCAATAAATAAAGCCAGCGTGTGCTCACTTTGGAGAAGGAGGAAAAACATCTGGAACCTCAGAAGCTCTGCAACACATTCGGTTCCAACAAGCACACATCCATGCAGACCCAGGCAGGGTGCCTGGCACAGGGGCACTTTCCAGAAGAACCCGCATCCATGCAGGGACACCTACACCCCCACAGGAACACGCTGCAGGAGCACCCTGAACACCAACCTTCTCCCTTCTCGGGGGAATCCTGTGTCTGTGCTCTTGGAGATAGGCAGCGCTGGCAACTGGGCTTCAAAGTTAAAGGTCCCAGTGCCATCTCTGAGATGACAGCCGAGGGCAATGCATGCAGCCAGGCTGGGCTTCAAAGAGGTCTAAGGCACTGAGGACCTGGACTGGACACAGGGCAGCACTAGGTAGGCTGATGTGATGCAAAATAGTTGACCTTGACCTTTGCTCCCTGAAGGAGGTAGACAGGCAGGCGAGGGTCCCTAGGGATGGCGAGGCCTCTAGATGTAGGGGTGGCTGGAGGAGGGAGAGGAAGGGGAGCCACTTCCAAGCACGAAGGACCAGAAAAGCAATGAAAGCTGGAGATTCGGCTGGACTCACCTTCCCACCCCGGAACACATGGTACCACACGGAGGTGCCTCCAAAGTCGATGTGAAAGTCAGTGAAGCAGCCCTTCACGCTCATCAGACAGTACCTGTGGCAGAGAAGCGGGAGGGCACGTGAGCAGGTCAGGAAGGAAGGGCAGAGCAGGGCAAACCCTTCGCGCCACCTGACCTAGTGCCCTTTTATAAACCATGACACTGGGGGATTTTCTTTTTCTAAAAATCCAAATCTGATCGGAGTTCCCCTCGAAGGGGATGTCCCCAGGGTCAGGTGACAATTTCAAGAAGCTGGACCATTTGTGGTTTTGGGTCCCCAAGAGTAGCAGCCAACAGGCCACTGAGTTCCTTCCTACCCTCCACCGCCCCCAGCTCTGAGGCTTTCCTCCGCTCCCTCACAGGCTGATACCTGCAGCTCCCCCAGAAGGCCAGGCCCCCTGGAATTCCATTGTAAACCACCCGTGTAGTTCCCAATTACCCAGTCAGCTCGCTCATTCAACCAGAGGTCCAGAACCAGGCACAGCAGCGAGACAGACAAACACTTGAGATGCATGAGACCCCCAATCTCTGCACTGGCCAGTGAGACCCTCCGTAAAAGTTAAGTGACAAGACGATCCGCAGCCAGTCACCAAGTAACCAGCAGGGCCAAAGGGGTGCCAGCCTCAGAAGACCACCAGGGTAGGAGTCCACCTGTATAAAATGTCCAGATCCATGGAGGCAGCAGCAAATAGCTGAGTGGCAACCAGGGGCTGGGGGGAGGCAGGAGCCACAAAGCACAGAGATTCTCCTGGGGCAACAGAAATGCCCTGAAGACTGTGGCTGCCCCGCTCCGATGTGCTAAAACCCAGGGCTCACACACTCTCCACAGGTGGACGACATGGGAATTATGCCCCGATCAAGCTGCCAAAAGTGAGGGGATCTAGTGAGCAGCAGGGAGTGCGGCCAGGCAGGGAGGGCAGCGGCTGGGGCAGAGGGGGTGGGCAAAGGACCCCAGCAGCTCCCTGCCCTTCTGGGAACCTGGGGAGCTAGAGTCCCGCTGCAGGAACACAGTGCTCCCCCGCACCCCCCTGCTGCTGCCCTCCTTGCGGTGGGCAGAGCTTGAGGAGGGGGCACAGAGCAGGCTTCCAAGTCCAGGCCTGGCAGACAGCGGTCCAGGAGCCCCCAACACACACACTCACCCCCTCCAAGAGCCCCGGACGGCGCGGACTGGGTGGCCTCCCGCTGCTCATGCCCATGCACCCTGGCACCTCCCAGGCCCGCGCGAGCACGCTTACCCACTGACCTCTTTTCCCTGCCGCACTTTGCCTTTCCGCGGTTCGGGGAAGAGGGGAGGGATGGGGCGGGACGCGCGGGGAGGAGCCAGCGGCTTGCGGAGACCCGGGGCCGGCATAGGGCTGAGCCTGCGGAAGGCTGGGACCCCCTCCTCCTGGCTGCCGGGTGCACCTTGCATGCAGGTGGACCCGGGGCTTGGCAGTATGCAGGCAGCGTGCAGAGTCCCTCCTCCCGATAGGCTGGGAGAAGCCTTAACCATGTGTCTGCAGGAGGCTGACAAATCAGAAGGCCTTCCCGTACATCAGAGCCCTGCTGCCTAGCAACCCCCTCGGAGGGGTGTAGTTGACAGCCCAGGACGCAGGCTGTCACGAAGCTGGCACAGGGGCCGCTGGAGTCCTCACTCCGGCTCCACGCCCTCCCCGCGGCCCGCCCTGGGCCAGTCCCGTTGGGTCCCGGACGGAAGGCCTGGGAGAGCCTCCTCCAAGGAACTGGGGGTCTAGAAGCGCTCCCCCACCCTACCCCAGCGGACCACACCGGCCTCTTCTCTCTCAGCACCACCTCAAAATATTAGTCCCCATTTTCGTAAAACCACCTCTCGGTCTTAATTTGTTTTTTTTTTCCGTTTCTTTTCTTTCATCTAACCTTGGTTTCCACCCCCTCCAGGCCTCTGCTGAGTACAGCACAGGGTAAACAATTCCCGTGTGTGCGGGGTGGAGCCAGAAGGGCTTCCTCCAGCCGGCAGCTGGATGCCCACTGGGTACCCACGGCAGACAGGACTGCTGGGGAGCTTGGCCGCCTGACTAGACTGGTCACTGTCACTGGGCCCACCTCAGCCCGACTCCACCGCCCCCACACGTGGAGAACCGGACCGGGCTGCTGTGTGCTGGGAAAGTTCTCCGAGTTGACCTGTGTCTGATCTGCCCTCGGGTCACCCTCCATCATCCACAGAGGCCCCTGGGGGCCGGGACGCCACTTCCAGAGGTGCCTCTCCAGAAGCGGCCCCTCCTCCCTGCGTCCCTCATTTCCTGGCCGCCAGGCCTAGGCTGCCCCTCCCACCCAGCGATTGATTGCAGGCTTTAGGGCAGCCGGGGTGGCCGTGACAGGGCGGCTTTGTCCCAGTCCCTGCAGCCAGCAGGCCACCCCGGGCTCCCGCCGCGTTGTCTGGGGCTCTCCCTCAGCTCCTGCCCGCTCTGGCGTGACGCCTTTGCACTGACCTCTACAGCTTCCTCTTCCCAAGCACACCGCAGTCACATGGGCACCCCGGCTCCGTGCCACGGCCGCTAAGCTCTCCCCGCCAACCGCCCCCCACCGCAGCCCGGGTCTGCAGCGGCCTGGGGGGCCCTGCCCGGTCACCGGCGCCATCCACACCCCTCTGCCCAGGTGGCGTCTGCGTAGGAGAGCACCCTCCAAGTTGGTGGGCCGCCAGCTGAGCCCTAGAGGGGTTCCCGCCCTCCAAGGCCCGGCTGGCTGGGAGGAGCGAGACAGGAGGGGGCGCTGCACCTGCGCCACCAACTTTGGGGCGCAGCCTGGGGTCGGCGGAGGCGGGGCAGCTCCACCCTTCCTCTTCTCTCCAACTTGGAGAAACTACCCCGGCGGCCCAGCCGGTGTCCCCTCGGGCCAAAGTGCTGCTGGGGCCCCTGGAAAGCTGACACCCGGCGGCGTGGCGGGCTGGGTGCTCCGCGCGGGCGCGAACGCACACCCTCCACACGTGTGCCACCCGCCCCGGGGACACAAAGAGCTGCTCCGCGACGCCGGCCGGCAGTGCACCCACACCCCGCCCGCGCGCCACAAAGCGCCCGCGGTTACCCTCGGCGGAGGCGCTCCCGGGCATCCCCTTCGGCGACGGGCGCTAGCCGCGCTCCCGGGCCCGGCGGAGGACGCGGGGGCCCTCGCGCGCCGCCTTCTTTCCTCGGAGAGCCGGGCGCCGCCTGTGCTCATCCCCGCGCTGAAACTGAACACCGGCGCCGGCCGCGGGGAGGCGGAGGGAGGCCGCTGCGGCGACCACGAAGCGAAGCGCACCGAGCCCGCGCCAGGGGACGCCGCCGCAGCCCACGGCCGTCCCTCGCCCTGCCGGGTGGCGGCTCCCAGGGAGCGCTGCCCAACCCCCTCTCCGGGGGACCGCTCCCAGGTTCTCCTGGGGTGTGGGCGCCACCCTGCTGCGGGGGTGCCGACCCAGCAAAGCCACCTTCCCGAAACGTGCCCCGCCAGCTGGCACAACTTAAGGAAGGTCCGCTGCTCCGTTTCAGGGGAAGCGTCAGGTCCCGGGATGACAGCCAAGAAAGGAAGGATGGGGCTCTCACCAGAGACTAGCTGCGTGACCTTGGGCAACTTACTTCCCCTCTCTGAGCCATTTCCTGGGCCTTCCTAACACCGAGGGAAGCGACCTCAGGTTCAACTCTGCGAGCCCAGAGGCTCTCCCGCTGCCCCCGTCTGCCCCCATAGGGGCCGTGCGGCCTGGCCTCACAGAAGGATTGCAGGAACCCACTGAGATAAGGACCTTGGGCCAGAAGTGATGACACGTGCATTGCTGAAGCCAAAATTGGCTCCCGGCCTCTCAGGTCATCTCTAGACCTGTCCTCATTTGTCAGATGAGGAACCCAAGGCTCAGCAGAATGGCTCCCCCCTCCTGTTCCTCCCCTAACCTGGCAAATCCCAGGTTCACAGAGTGCAGAAGACACAGCCAAGCCTCAAACCCTGGCTTCTGGCTGCAGGAGGTGACCAGCTCAGATCAGAAGTCCCACCCCTCCAGGTCACTGGGCCCCTTCGCTCCCCACACCCTTCCCCAAACCGCAAGGCGGCAGGAAGCGCCATGGCCTCTGCAGGGGCAGTGGTACTCCCATTTCTCCATTCTTTGACCGAACATTTTCACTGGGGCTACCCAGCCATATTAATTAATAGCTTCTAATTGTTCAAGTGTTCATAATAACAGCTGTTTCCATGCATGAGATCATTTCACCCTTTGAACAGCCTGAGCAGGCCTAGGTTAGGAGGCAAACCCTGGAGCCCTGGCCAATGCCCTGCACACAATGCTACTCTGAGCTTATTCGTGGCAAAGCCCGCTCCTTAGCACCTTCCATGGGGCTGCCCAGGAGGCCCGACTGGAGCTCTTTGCCACTTGCTGGGTTTTTCAGCAGGTGCCTGTTTTGCCTATTTAAAAGAACATTACCAGGCCAAGGGGGGTTCTCCCTTAGCTTCCTTTTCTTTTCTTTTCTTTTTTTTTTTTTTTGAGACAGGGTCTCACAGCGTAGTTCAGGCTGGACTTGAAATATGTAGTACAGGCTGGCCTCGAAATTGAAGTGATCCTCCTGCCTCAGCCTTGCAGGTGCTAGGATCACAGGCATGTGCCACCACACCAGCCTATACTCTTGGCTTTGCGCACGCGTCATCAGGCAAAGGTCTTTGAGTAAGAATTTTGCCACACTTAAGAAATGGATGCAGGGTTATACAAACTAGCAGAGGAAACCACTCAACAGCTGGAATGGGCAGTCCACAAAACAATTATTTTTTTTTAGCCACAATTCCTCAGTTCTTTGATGGCAGCGCCCATATCTGATTCATCTGTGTCACGCAGCACTCGGCAACAACCCTATAAATATTCTCATCAGCCACATGACCCTGACAGGTCACCCCCTTTAGGAGCTCAGCACCCCTCCAAGATGATCAGGCAATAACTTCTAACTGGGGGGGTCAAATCAGATCTCAGACCTACTTGCCTTAGCTAGGAACATAGGCACAGCGACGCTGGAGGCCTGTCTCAGGTACTCAGAGCCTCTCTCCCCTCTGCCATCTTCCTCGTGGCTGCTCCCTTATCTGCACTGAACACCCAGGAACCTCGGTTTCTTTATCTGAAAGGCGAGGCTGTGTCTCTGCAACAGTACTGCTGAGATGCATGCGCTGCTGTCCAGCATGAGGCCTGCCCCTGCACTTGGCAGCACAGAAATGCTGGCTTGCTTTTTCCTCTGTTCTGGTTTTTGTTTGTTGGGGGTTTTACGGGGTTTTTTTTTTGCGTTTCTGAGACAGGGTCTCCCTGTGTAGTTCAGGTTGGACTTGACTTCACTAAGTAGCCCAGACTGGCCTCAAAGCCATGCAAAGCTGGGCATGGTGGCACATGCCTGTAATCCCAGCACTCAGGAGGCTGAGGCAGGAGGATCATTATGAGTTCAAGGCCAGCCTGGGCTACAAAGTAAGCTCAAGGCCAGCCTGAACTGCATAGTGAGACTGTCTCAAAAGGACAAAAAAAAAAAAAAAAAAAGCTGTGGCAATCCTCCTGCCTCAGCCTCTCAAGTACTGGGATCACAAACATGCACCACAATGCCCAGCCTTTTTCTTCTATTTCAAGAAAGGTGAGGAAGACAAGCCATAACCCCAAAGAGCTGGGGTCTGGTGCACACCCCACGACCTCCTGTGGGTCCCTGGCAGCCTTCTAGGCCAGTGCTCCTGTGTGATGTGAGACAGGCACTCACTGCTGATGCCAGCACACAAGGGATTAGATTAAGGGGAGTCTTAGAATTACAAGGTGAGCATGGCTGTAGAGAAAAACGCTATGCCAGGAGTGGTAGCGTGCACCTAGAATCCCAGCACTCAGGAGGCTGAGGCAGGAGAATCACCTTGAGCTCAAAGTCAACCTGGGCTACATAGTGAGTTCAACGCCATAATGACATAAGGAGACCCTGGCTCAACCTCCCCCACCCCCCCAAAAAAACCCTGCAAATAACAGGAAGCAGGGCAGGAGGAAAAGCAGAGGAGGCCGGTTCTTACAGGGACAGCCTCTGGTCCCACCTGGGGACTCTGTTCCTCATTTTCCATCTGCTGCATATTCCACTGTCCCCACTGCGTGCCAGGGAGGCAGGAGGAGACAGAACCCTACTCTGCAGAAGGCAACGCTGAGTCTCTGGAAGGAGACAAAATTTTTACCAGAGCCAGAGAAAGGCAGACAGGCAGGCAGCCCCTAGGATTTGCTGACCTTTTACTGGCGGGGGTGGGGGTGGGGTGGGGGGGTGTCTTTTTGAGACAGGGTTTCAATATGTAGTTAAGGCTGGGCTTGAGCTCACTTTGCCATCTAGGCTGGTCTTAAACTTGCAACAATCCTCCTGCTTCAGCCTCCCCAGTGCTGGGATTACAGGCGTGCACCACTGGCCTTCAACTCACTATGGCCTCAAGCTTGCAGTGATTCTCCTGCCTCAGTATCCCAAATATTAGGATTACTGGCATGCACCACTATGCCCAGTTTCCAAAACCCATTTTATCCTGTGCTTCAGCCTCTCATTCTAATATTTTCCCTGACTTTTCCTGCCACGCCTGTAGAATTAAAAAAAAAAAAAAAAGTGGAGAAAAATGTATTCAACTGAATTATTTGGGGCTCAAATATATGCTTTATATGTGGCCTCCCTTTTTGCTGGGTTTTGAGCTCTGCTGCTGTTTGTCAGCCTACAATGTAACTTCTTTATACCAACACACTCATTTCTGCAAACACTAGTCCCATAGGTACAGCAGAGGGGAGCAGATATGCTAACTCCTTTCTGGGATGCATTACAACGCCCAGTCCTCTTTAGTGGAAAAGGCAGCACACCCATTTCACAGACCAAGGGGATCCTGGAGGCTTTGAAAGACACCCCAAAATTCCTTGATGCTTCTCCCTACAAGCATAGAGCTGGGCTGCGGATGTAGCTCAGTGGCAGAACACTTGTCCAGCATGCATTGGGTTCCATCCCCAGTACTGCAAAAAAATAGGGACAGATATAGCTAAATCCCCACTCTTGCATATGGGCTGGACTAATTGATAGAAAGCAGTAGAAGCAAACAGGGTGTGCCACCTGGACATAGTGGCACACACCTATAATCCCAGCACTTGGGAGGCTGAGGCGGGAAGATTGCTGTGAGTCTGAGGCCAGCTTGGGCCACAAAGTGAGATCAGGGCCAGTCTGAACTGCACAGTGAGACCTTGTCTCAAAAAAAAAAAAAAAAGCAGACCAAACACACAGGGTATGCCTTCAGAATCAGGTCATAGGAGATGCTGCGTTGTCCTTCTTGGTCTGGACAATCAGCCGCCAGGCCATGAGTCCCCGACGCAGCCCTGTAGAGAGGAACCGAGGCCTCCTGCCAACAGCCACTCCCTGGAAGTGGAAGGGGACCCTCCAGCCCTGGCTGGTCCAAGGCTTACCACAAGCTTCTGAGAGACCCAGAGCCAGAACCATCCGAGAATGCCACATCCAGACCCCTGACCTACAGAACCTGTGAGATAATCTTTGTTGCTTTGAACTGCTAAAATTTTGCCAGGCGTGGTGGCACACGCCTGTAATCCTAGCACTCGGGAAGTGGAGGTGGGAGGATCGCTGGGATTCCAAGGCCAGCCTGGGCTACACAGACTGAGCTCAAGGCCAGCCTGACTATGTAGCAAGACCCTGTCTTAACTCCCCCCCAAATAAATAAAAATTGAGCTGCTCAAATTTTTTTAAAAGTCTGTTTAGCTTTAGGGTTATGGTTATGGAGCAATAAAAACCAAATGCAGGGGCTGGAGGTACAGCTCAGTGGGGTAAGTGCTTGCCGCTAAGCACTAAGGCCCTGAGTTCGATCCCCGGTCCCGGAAAAAAAAAAAAAAGGAACAGAAAACCAAATGCAGGAGCCAGGCATGGTGGTGCACCCCTGTAACCAGGAAGCTGAGGCAGGAGGATCGCTGTGAGTTTAAGGACAACCTGGGCTACTTAGTGAGACGCTGTTTCAAACCACCACCACCCCAAAAAAACAAATACAGGGATACTCTTGAATAATCATCACTGTTCAGACAGGTATAAGGGATTTCCCGAGGAAATAATTCTGCATAAAGCATTTCTGCAGAATAGACATGACGAGGGGCAGGGGCAGTGGCAGAAATGCAGAGTGGCTTTGGTTTGAGTCTGCCCACGCCTCTCATTCCCCCTTCCTCCTGCGTTCTGTTTCTCAGGGCTAAATTACATCATTGCCTTGCTGGCTTACCTGTCTCTCCCCACCAAGCCAATGCTCCAGGAGAACGGCCCTGGGCCCTGGCTTGATTCACCACAGTCTAACAACTACTTAGCCCCTGTGTCCCAGAAGCTACCATACGCTTTGTAAACCCTTTGTCTCCCATGAAGTTGCAACTCCCCGGAACGCCATCCCTTTCCCGCACCCTAAGTATCTCAACTGAAACCCATTAAAATTCCTAACCCCCTAACCACAACAGAACAGCAAAAGTCCCGGAGCCAGGGAGAAGCCCTGCCCCACACTGCCAGGAGCCATCTGCTGGGGAGCCCTGGCCACCCCACTTGGCAGGCGCCTCCAGCAAGGAAGCACCGTGATTTCCAGAAACAATGTCATTTTAACTAAATTCCACAGAACCATTCCCTGGCCCCAGAGGACTCTGTCATGGTGGGACTTGTTATCTGGCTTATGAATATTTGACAGCAGCATTCTTTTCAGCTGAACAAATGAACTATTTCTGAGGTGATGGTTTCCTCCCTAAGGAGGCTCAAACACCATAACTAGTGCCTGCAGCTGCAGCTGGAGTTTGTAAATCTATCTGCCATGAGATGCGACCGATATCTCAGACCCGCGGTCCTAGAAAACAGTGCGTGAGCCCCAGGTTTTGGTAATTAAAAAAGATCCTAAATGGATCTTCAGGTACTGAGAGAGGATCTTCACAATTTAAAGGACTCTTCTAGTAATGGGCAGAAGACACTTGAGTATCTCAGGCAGGCAAGGCAGGCCGTAAGTAACTGACAGCTCCCCCACCCCGCACCCCCCATAGCTGTCCCCTTCCCCACCTCTCCTCCCTCCTCCTCCTCTCTGCCAGCCCCGCCCCTTCAATCCCCGCAGCAGCAGGTGGATTTGCTGAGCAAACCTGAACACATCCTGCACCGTGTGAAGTTGTGGAAGGGCTCCCGGCTGCCCTCTCTGGAAACTGAAGCGTCAGCCTCCCCGACCTCTTCTACCTTCTGTAAGGAGCCCCGAGCCCTTGCGACCCCAGCTGGGATGTGTCCCTGACCCTCCTGAGCAGGTGAGGCCCTCTCTCTGTCACACGTGGATTACCAGCTGTCTCCCCGACAGACTGTACACCTTGGGGGGCGGGGACCTCCTCGGGTTACCCCCCCACCCGCCATTGCCAGTGCCGAGCACCGATCAGACGCCTTGGAATGCAGCTGCTGAATGAATGAGTGAATGAATGAGTGAGTCCATGAGACAGGCTTCGCCCCACACCGCCCCTTCCAGCTCCACCCTGGCAGACTTTGCATTCTCATCCCTCCCACAGCCTCTCATTTCTTGCCGTCTAACAGCCAGGTTAAATGCCCCTTCCTGGTGACACCAGCCCAGGATTCTTCCAACCTGTCTCCCCCATCAGAGCAATCCAGCCTGTGATCCTCCAGCGGACGGGGACCCTTGGTCTTGTTCATCCAATCACCTCCCCATCTCAGGGGCTCTGAAAATTTTGCTGCGATCAAATCAGAACAGAACAGAACTGGAAGCAAATCCTGCTCCTGCCCTCTCCACCTGGAGCCGGTCTCTGCCTTCGCTGCAGCCCAGACTCAGGGCTGCATGAGGGTTCAGCTTAGGGGGAAGGGAGGCGTCTATGAAGTAATTAAACCGAGAGAGGCTGGAAAGAAAACCCCAAGACGCCCAGTGCCAGCACTGGCCTCCAGCGCCAGCACTGGCCTCCCTTACAAAGCCTGGCACACAGTCCCCACTCCATACGCACTGAATGGAGGCCAAGGGAACAGCAAGTTCACAACCCAGAAGCTCCCTGGTTCCACTGGACCCCCCCAGCTCTTTTGGAAAGCCCAAGGCAACTGTCCCCAGCCCCCGGCAGCCAGCATCTCCTTTCTTCTTTTAAAAAACCTAAATTCAGCTGGGCCTGGTGGTGCACATCTATAATCCCAGTACTCAGGAGGCTGAGGCAGGACAGTTGCCATGAGTTTGAAGCTACCCTGGACTAGCAGTGAATTCAAGTCCAGCCAGACCATCTCAGAAAAAAAAAAAAGCAAAAAACCTAAGAGGGCCAGGGACAGTGGGAGTCCCAAAGGTGACTTCCTACCCGAGGATCCAGGCAGGCCTTCACCTGCCTCTACCCATGCTGAATCATTAGTCTCGGGTCAGGATGGTCACACTGTGGTGAGGTCTCTGCTACTAACCACGGTCACCTTCCTGGCCCTGAGCCAGCCTCACACCTGGAGGGGACTGTCTCCGACACCCCAGGTGAGACCGCTCACCCTGGGCGCTGCTCAGGAGAGGTCCTTCTGAGTCAGAGGTCCCTGATCTCAATGCCCAGGGAAAGAGACATACAGCCATCCCATCCCTTGCCATATCAGTGTCCACTGTGGGCAAGATGCCCTGGAAACACCCACTCCCGGGACACCGTCACGGCGGCAGAACAGACCCAGTATCCCAGTATGTGTAAGCAAGTGTACACACAGGCACACACAGGGCACACGCCCACCGAGTCACACAGAGGTCTCCCACCCATCTGCCTGCTCATATCATGCTCTCCAAGGCAGCTTCAGGGACGCCCCAGGGCCAGCAGCAGGCCAGAGCCCTGTGTTCCAGGGAACAAGATGCCGAAAAGCTTGGACCAAGGCCCAGCCCTCACGTCCGCACTCGGGCTCAGGCCTTCAGCTCTGAGGGGGCTGGCTGCAAAGTGCCACCCGAGCCCATGGGCACGGTGGTCAGGACCCGCAGCTCCCCGGCCGGCCGCCTGTCTTACTTCTTCACTTTGGGGTACTTCATCTCTGCGATGACGTTGGTGGCTTCCGTCTGCTTTTCCTTCAGGTGCTGGGGCCACATATTGTCCACCCAGTCCACCAGATCCACCTGAAAGTCAGGCTGCTGTCAGGGCTCCTGGCCTCCCCTGCCAGGCCAGAGCCCAACGTCCACTCTGCCCTGGGCAGTCCCCTGGGCTTTGAGCTGGACTCCTGCACCCCTTCCTCCTGCCTCCGCCCACACAACAGCCTCAATACCTGCCCTGTCCCCTCCCAAGGAGACCAGCTCAGGTCAGCTACTTAGTTCACGGGGTGGGCAGGAAGACGGGCAGGTGTCGCATGTCGGGGAGGGGCCATGGTGGCACCTACCACGGTGGGACGCTTGACCAGGTGCTCCAGCTTGGTGTGGCTGAACTCCAGGCTGATGACGTTGTACAGCTTGTCCCGCTGCGCCTCGGGCGTCTCGTAGTAGCGCACAAACTGGGACATGCTCATCTCCGTGCCCTTCTGTGTGTTCACGTCCATCACATCCACCAGCCGCCGGCTCCCTGGTGGTAGAACCCGAACAAAGTTCGCTCCGGCCAGCTCGGAGCCACAGACCCCACTGGAGCCCCCACAGAGTGACACCTGTGCCCCCTATGGGGTACCCCAGTGTCCTCGCTTCTAGCGCACGCTTGCTCACTGACCTTCCTTGCCCTGTTGGTTTTCCTGCCCCGCCCGCTGTCTGTCCCCCGCCCCCATTCTCCCAGGCGTCTGCCGTGGCTTTCTAAGGGGACTCGCTTCCTCCTGCCACTCTGGCTCCTCATGCTGCCGGGACAAGGTTTCTGAGTGGCCCTGACCAACACGCTCCCCCTCTACACTAGAACCTTCCACAGCCCCACTGCCCACCAAAGACCCCCTCAGCGGAGCCTGCAGGGCCTTTCTGTGGAGGCACAGCACGAGGACAGGACTCAGGGCTGGAGAAAAGCTGGCTGCTTAGAAGTCTCCCGCCCTCGTGTGTGAAGCTGGCAGTTACTCGGCCTTCCTGAGCCTGTCTTCCTCCTGCCAGTTGAGGTGCTCAGGCAGCTGGGAGGAATAAACCACACAACTACAGATGCCCATGACACAGCGTGTGACAGCCCAGTGGGAGCCCTTGCCCCGGAAGCCCATCACCATTGCTAGAGACCGCGCCTGTCTGTGCCAGGTTTTCTTCCCCACCACTCTGCAAGCACAGGGAGGGCAGCCTGCTCTGTCAGCCTCACTGCCTTGAAGCATCTTGAACACAGCCCGACCACACAGCGGGTGCTTACGGGACGCCCCAAAAGTGAACATGTGCTGGGGTAGATGACATCACCAAAGAATGATGGCTGAGTGGAACACAGTGCGTGCCCCCCCACTCAGCAACCGCCACCTTTCCACCCCATCAAGGGCTCTGTGCCACCTTGGCCCAGTGTGGCGGCACACACCTGTGACGGCAGCACTCAGGAGGCTGGGACAGGAAGACTGTTTTGAGTGCAAGGCCAGCCTACACCACATAGCAAGACCCCGTCTGAAAACAAATAAAACCACAACCCAGAACTCTGCACCTCTCACCACGGCCCTGAGAGAAAGGAACAAACTGCACAAAGAAACTCGAACCTTCTGGGCCACCTAGCCCTAACCCCCGTGAGCAACCAGCAAGGCTTCTCTCCACCCTTCCTGGGGCTCTGTCTGATCAGCTGTGAAATGGGAACGCCAGTGTCTCAGCCAAGGGAGGGGAAGGGCCAACACCCGAGGAGAAGCACTTTGAAAGAGAAAAAGAGAAACAAGGGGCCGACTGCCGTGTTCAGGGTGATTTACAGAGGAAGGTGGCACCTCCTGTGCATCACACTCCACGGGAAACGCCACCTGGTCTGGGAAGACCCCAGCTCCCCATCAGCTCGGGGGCAAATCCGTGGGCTGCGCAAACTCAGAAGCACTAAACAGGGTTGGGGGTGTAGCTCAGGGGCACAGTGCCTGCCTGGCAAGCGCGAGGTAATGAGTTCGATTCCAGGTACAAAAAAAAAAAAACAAAAAATAGAATAGCTTTGACATGTTTAAACGCAAGGGTGGAAACTGAAAGGAGAAATATTTTCTGGTATGAAAATTATATGCAGCTCCAATCAGCAGGCAGGTCCACAGATGAAGTCTGTTCGCACGCGGCCGTGTTCCCTGGTTTCCGAGCAGTTGCGACCGCAGTGCACGGCCTGAAATGTTTACTCTCAGTGCTGCACGGAGAAAGTTGTCAGCTACACACAGCTCTTATTAACCCTGGATATTCAGATAGGCCGGGCGGCTCATCCTGCACCCTGCTCTGGGTAAAGAGCCTGCTTTATGACCAGCCAGGGTCAATATTTGTTGAATAAATAAACACAGCGCCTTTGACATAGCAGGAACCGAATAATGAAAGTAATGAAATATCCTCTCATGTGTGTAAAAGAACACAGGGTTCTCATGTTTTGGGTACAAGCTGGATTTTTTGTATCTTTTTGTTGTCTGTTTGCATTTGTTTTGGAGGGTTGGGGACTGAAACAAAGGCCTTTGCATTCAGCTACATTCCCACCTCCTTTTCATGGCTGAAACCACAATTCTCTAGTGATACAAATAAAGAAATGGATAATTTATAAATCTAGTGAGGGTCACCAGGCGTGGTGGCGCATTCCTGTAATCCCAATACTCAGGAGGCTGAGGTAGGAATATTGCTGAGGGTTCAAGGCCAGCCTGGGCTACATTGTGAGTTCAAGGCCAGCCTCAACTACATAGCAAGACCCTGTCTCAAACCACTGCCCTAAAAGGAAAAAATCTGGTGAAATGAAGAACAGCTAAGAAGTCCAAAGAATGTACTCACAATTTATTTATAAGTTACAAAATCAGAAAAAAAAGTTACAAAATCGAAAAGAATAAAGTGGAAGATCCTGCCAAAAATTACCTGAACCGTGTAATAAACAGGACTTATAATGAAAAATGTTGAAATTGTTTTGTCACCTAGAAAAACTACTGAGGCCTTTCTGTTTCACAAATGCATGTGGCACCCTTACATGGGGAACAGGCTAATCTCTATGTTGCTACCATTTTAGTCCGTGTGATGCTGAGGCGAGCTCCTTGGCCCTCTTTTCATATTTTATTTTGAGATAGGGTCTCACTAAGTCACCCAGACTGTGCTCAAATTTTGGGTCTCCCTGCCTCAGCCTCCCAGAGTGCTGGGATTACAGGTGGGCACCACCACACCTGGCTTTTGGGTTGAAGGTCTAATTTTCACAACCCTGGAAGCAAGGTAGGTTTGCGCCTGTTTTATAAGCCCAGAGATAAAGTAACTGCCTCAAGTTCTGTGGAACTTGTGTGAACGAACTCTTTCTACCGATTATAAGCATTAACATTTACTGCACTTGGCGCCGGCACACCCACACCGAGGGGGGGGCACCGCTCTGGGAGGGAGAACTTCAGTTACGTACAGTAGGTGGACAAGAAACTGGATCCCAGTGAAAAGCAGAACTGGAACCTGGGTTTTGTTTGTTTTCTTTTTTCTGTTTTTGAGACAGGGTTTCACTATGGAGCCCACTCTGGCCTAAAACTCATGGTGATCCTCCTGCCTCAGCCTGGAGCTGGGATCTGTAGCCAATTCAAGCAAGTCCCTGAACTAGGCTCTCATCTACCGCTGCAACACTGCAGGTTTCCACCCATTGCTAGGCGGGGCTCCTATAAAGGACCCCAGCTTCGGTGGCCTCCCCACCCGCGCGTAAGAAGCGGAAGGGAGCCTCAGTCTGAGTTTGTGTAGGAAGGGTGCACCTCCACCAGGGGGCGTCCGAGGCCTATGCCTGAAATCCCGGCCTGCTGCGGGCAGCGCGGAACTTCCCTGACCCGGACCGCAACCAGGGCGCTCCCCTCGGGCTTGGGAGAGGCCCGCCTGGCTGAAAGGCCGAGCGAGAGCCGGCGCGCCCCTCCACACCCTGTCGGGCCTCGCAACTCTGCCCACTGCCGGGCCTGGCCAGGCTCAAGGTCAAGTCTAAGGGGGTTTGCGGCAAGCAAGAGATGGAAAAGAGCACAGCGCTCGCCCAGGCTGCTGCAAGTCAGCCGCGCCGCCGAGCTCGGGGGTCCCAGCGAGGTTAAACGGAAACTTTGTGGGTTCAGATCCCAGCTACGCTTTGAGCCCTGCAGTCTCCCCACCTGTAAGGCAGGGGCAAAAGTCTGCACACGTTCTACACGGACGCATCTTTTTTTTCTCTTTTTTTTGAGACAGGGTCTTGCTATGCAGTCCAGACAGGCCTTGAACACACTAGGAAGCCCAGGCTGGTCTCAGATTTATGGCAGTCCCCCTGCCCCAGCCTCCTGAGAGCTGGGCCTACAGGTGTGTGCCACTACGCCCAGCATAGCCCCTTTCCATTATTTTTTTGTGTGTGACAGGGTCTCACTAAACTGCTAAATTATCCAGGCTGGCCTCGAATATGTGATCCTCCAGCCCTTTCTTAAGACAGGGTGTCCAAAATTGTCCAGGTTAGCCTCAAACTTGTGATTCTTCATGGGCCTAGTGGCACCTGTAAATTTGAGGCCAGCCTGGGCGACATCATGAGTTCTAAACCAGCTGTTCTACAAAGTAAGACCCTGTCTCAAAAAAAAAAAAAAAAAAAGAAGAAGAAGAAGAGAACATCCACCTCAAACAAAAGTTGAAAAAATAATTTTAAAAGTAGTATCTAGGGGCCCAGGATATAGCTCAGAGGCACAGGACCTGCCTGGCAAGCGCGAATTCCTAAGTTTGATTCTCAGTGTACACACACGCACACAAATATATATATATATAAAACAATGAAGTGCCTGTAGGGGCACCAAATGCAGCAAATGCAGCAATAACATCTTGCTTTGGAGAAGCTGAGGGTTTGCACACACTTTCCTGTGCTTGTAAATCTGAAACAAAAAGACAAGGATTCTTTCACTTTGAGAACTGTTCTGACTCACCAACCTAACTTCCAAAGTTGCAGAAATAAATATAAACCAGGCTGGTGGTGCTGTAATCCCAGCATTTAGGATGCTCAGGCAGGAGGATTGCCATGACTTCAAGGCCAGCCTGGGCTACACAGTGAGTTCAAGATCAGCTTGTACTACACGGTGACACTGTCTCAAAAAACAAAACAAAACAAAAAGCAAGCGAGCAAACAAACTAAGCAACCAATGCACAATAAATGACATTTGAAGCCCGGTGGTGACTCAGCACCTATAATCCCAGGACTCCAGAGGCTGAGGCAGGAGGGTCACTGAGTTCGAGGCCAGCCTCGTCTACAAAGTGAGCTCAAGGCCAGCCTGCGCTGCATAGCGAGACCCTGCCTCAAAAAGACAAAAAGAAATACATCATCATCATCATCATAAATAAAACAATCCGTTTAGGGCTGGATGCTGCGCTCAGTAGTAGTGACAATGTGCTTGCCTAGGATACATGAAGCCCTAGGTTTGATCCCCAGTACCAAATTACAAGATAAAATAAGCATTTTGATCTTAATCATTTAGTTACAAAGATGTAGTCAATTACAAAACTGTTCCTTGCCACTATGAAAACATACTTATTTTGCATAATCAAGGTTATCAAAAAAGCAAATTTAGCTGGGAGAGCTGCAGTAAGACCAAAAACTAAGTAAATACAAAGTTAAATTAAAAACAGAAACACAACTGTGACATTGCCGGACCCAAGAGAAATACTGAACGTTTCCATCCCCAGCACCAAAACCAGATGAAACACAGTAAGTAAATACAGAAAGCACAGCACCAGGCAGCCCCGTGCCTCTAGGTGCTGGGAGGAGAGCTGCGCCCCCCGAAAGCAGGGTCCAGTCCTAACCCAGGGCTCAGGAACGGGACCCTTAGGTGAGAATAGGGTCTTTGCAGATGTGACCCAGATGCGAGGTCTTCAGGGTCACAGGCAGGTCCTGCACCTGTGACTACAGTGTCCTAAGATACGGGAACTCTGCACACAGAGGACAGCAGCGGCGGCACAGGAGAGGATGGTCCTCCCCCAGAACCTCGGGCCAGTGGGTCACAAGGCACATACTCTGAACAAAGCCTCATGGTCTACCTGCCTAGATGCATCACAGAGAAAATGCCACCTCTGGGTGACATCCTACCAATTCCCCCTCAGTGATTTTGGTTTTTTGTTTTGTTCTGTGCTTGGTGCTGGGAGTTGAACCCAGGGCTTTCACACTGAGCTGTGTCCCCAGCTTTTTTGTACTTAAGACAAGGTCTCACTAAGAGTTGCCCAGGCCGGGCTCAAGCTTGAGATCACCCTGCCTCAGCCTCCCAGAGTTCTGGGGTCACAAGCACATGCCGGCACCCTCGGCTCACCTAGTTCTTGCCTCTCTCTCTCTCTTCCTACCCCATCAGCACCAATCTTGTCTGTCTGCTCATTCCTCTACCTGGGATTCCAGAATGGCACCTAAAGTATCTAGGAGCTCAGCAAATGTTGGTTGAGTGAATGTTTGTTATTATGCGGTTATTTACCCTATAAATGACAGCTGAGCTGAAAAATGCCCTGGGGTCTTGTGGGTGGGTCTGTATAGCTGGGAAGACACATCTCACGCAGAAAACACCCTACAGTCCTGAACAGGTAAGAGTCCAACCCTGGGACTACCAGACTGCCCACATGTGGGGAGTTTACTCAGTACCAACCCGGCCCCTCAGGTCCTGACTACAGGCTCAGGGTTCCTGTGCTTCCTCACTGCCCTCTGCCTCTTTCTTGGGTCCCAGAAGGCCCTGGGGACTGCAGCTGGGGGGCTCGTTGCCAGGCAGAAGTCCCCAGCTGACCCTGCTGAGGAAAGGGAAGGCAGGATTTGGGGGGCTACAGTCACACATTTCTTCTGGGGCCCAGGGAAAAATGAGGGGCCGCAGAGGCCAAGGGATGGATGGATTAGATGCTGAAGGCGGGGACTCGACTAATCGTTTCCCTGGCCGCACTGGGAGCAGAATCCCCTCCCCAGGCGTCCCTGAAGCCAGCGTGGGGAGGGCCACAGGGGAGAAGAGCGGGGAAGTCATTTCCAGGGGACCCCCAGGACCAAATGCACCGGTAACCGGCTGATGCGCAGCTGGGGCCTGGCCCCCTGGGATGCTGGGAAGCTGGCCAGAGGGCCCGCGGCCAGGCAGACCGGTGCACAGTGACCGCGGGCCGTAGACTCCGGCCTGGGGTAAGGCCAGCTCTAAACCACGGACAGCGAGGGGACAGGGACGGGTGTCGGGTCTCCGCCGAGGGGCGACAAAGCGATGGCAGAACCAGGCCCTCGGAGCGGGTGCAGTGAAAACGTTGGTGAACCCGGGGCCCCAGACAGGCGGAAAAGGTGCGGATCCGGGAGAGCAAGGGGCGGGCGCGACGCGGCGCCCGCGGAGGGCAGCAGCGGGGCGGGGGGCTGGCCGGACACATACGGGGGAGGAGGACCTGTCCCCCGCAGTGTCCTGTCCCCCGCCCGAACTACCAACTTCCAGGGCCCCAGGCGCGGAAGAAGGCGGATGACCCGGAGCACAGGATACGCCGCGTGACCCGACTTCTCGGGTTGCAGAGCAGACCCAGAAGGTACAAGACTGCTCGGCCCGCCACCACGCGGGGCTGCGCTGCGTCCTGATCGGGGACCGGCGAGGAAAGGGGGCAGGCAGCGGGCGGCGACGGTGCGATCGCGATACTGTGCTCGCTTTCAGGGCCTCATTCCGCCAGGGAGCAAGCGCTTGTGTGGCTATGGAGGGGGCAGACGTGGCCATGGGTGGCTGGGGGCCGGGCCTGGGGGCAGGACACTCGCTACACTTTCCGTCTACCCTTCTTACTTTTCTAAAACTCCCAGACTCGGGGTGTAGTCTGACGACCGAGTGTGCCTGCCCTGCGCGCGGCCCGGGTCGGTCCCGGCACTGGAGCAGACGCGGATCGGCACAGCCCTGCCGCCTACCAGTTCTGTGGCTTATGAACATCACTCAACCTTTGCAGAGCTCCAAGGTCTTTCTTTGTTAAAAGGGCACTTTGTTAAAAGGACAAGCCCAACCCAATGGCTGGGATGTGCCGGGGTCTGTAATGCCCTTTGCCGCTGATCTGCTCTACGGGCCCGTGGCACACTCGCTCGGCCAGACCCAAGGGGACACGGTTAGCTTCACATCCGGGCTCTTTCCAATGGAGCCTGGGTGTCTGACAGCTTCCCCACACTGGACTCCCGGAGGCGCACGAACACAGGGAAGCTGCCCCAGGGCACCTGGGGCCAGGCCAAGAGCCCTGCCCTGAGCAGCAGCCCGTAGGCCCACTCCTAGGCCTCAGGGGCTCTTGGCAACAGAAGCTTTGAGAGTCAGATCCATAAGTGAAAACAAACAACTCAGGCTAGGGGCTGAGAGAGGGAGGTTGCTGAGAATTCAGACCAGATGCTTGGGAGTCCTCTTTAAGACCCCCAGGGTGATGGCATTTTGGGTCCTTTCTTAGGGCACACACCTTCTTTCTTTTGGTCATTAGCGTACATATGGGGAAGTTGAAGGAAAGAGGAAGAGGTCCTGAGACCGGTCAGACGGGACAAGGCTTGCCAGCCCCTGCCTGGGCCAGTTCACCAAGAAAGAGTGCTTTAAGATGGGCGTGCTGCCTGAGGTCTGTCATCCCAGCACTCTGGGAGGCTGAGGCAGGAGGATCACAAATTCAAGCCCAGCCCAGGCAATTTAGCAACTTGATGAGATCCTGTCTCAAAATATGGACTGGGCACAGTACCACACACACACAAAAAAATAATAATAATGAAAATAAATAAAACAAAATTAAAAAACAAAGAAATAGTGATTCATCTTCCAGGATCCCAGGTCTGTCTGATCTGCCACCCTAGTGATGAGAAACAGGGCCTAAGGGCTTAGCGCTGGGGAGCACATGGGTCCCCCAGAGGGGTGGGGGGTCTGATAGGTACCAAGTTCCCGGAGAAGGTGACAGGGACAGGTCATGGTGCTCTGGCCCTGGTTTTCCACTCTGCTCCTGTCTCACAGAGCAGCATTTACAGCAAGGGCGCTGGCCACAGATTCAAATCCTGCTCCCTCCGTTTCTGAAACTCTCTGGGCCTGTTTCCTCACCTGGCAAGTGCAGGTACTAGGACTGGACCGGCAAGCACTCGGCGAACTTCACTGCAGGGGTCCTCTGAAGACCTGCTCCAAAGGGGAGCTGCAGGGCCGAGGGCATCCCACAACTAGTAGTCTCTGAGTCACCAAGAGCCGTGGGCAAGAGCCCCAGGATCTGGATCTCAGTTTCTTCGTGGTGAAGCAAGAGGATGGAGGCCAAGAGCCTGGGTTTTCTCTGCACCGTATCTTCTGGCTCTGCATCACCACAGCATTTTTATTTTATTTATTCACATTTGAAGACAGGGTCTCGCTGTATAGCTCTCACTATGGCCTCAAATTCAGCACATAGCTCAGGCTGGCCTTGAACTAGAGATCCTCCTGCCTTGGCCTCCAGAGTGCCGGGATTTCCACCACACTCAGCCATGGGATTAGGTTCTATTTTGTTTATGGTTCTGGGGATTGAAGACTATGCCACATGCTACATGCCCTGCCCTTTTCTATTTTTCATTTTGAGACAACAGTCTTGCTAAGTCACTAAGTAGCCCACACTGGGCTCGAATTTGTGATCCTCCTGCCTCTGCCTCCCAGAGTACGGGATGGGACCCATGCCCCACCATGCCCAGCTATAAGGGTTTCATATGGATCAAACAAAATAATATAGAAATCCCTGGCTCATAAAATCTCAATACAGGACAGTTGAGGCTATTACAGACTTAGGATGGTCCAACTTAGCAAACGCTGAACTTTACAAAAAAACGGTCCAGAGTAAAAACCACACTGTGAAGAAGCCATGCTGCTAGTTTCCCGTTCAGATCTTTCCTAGGCAGCAGGACCCTCTCTGGCGGCACCCCAGCAAATGCCTTCTCCGCTCCCCCCAGCAAACGCTCAGGATCTTCTCACCTTACAGCAGGTTTGGCAGGGTGCACCCCAACGCAAGTCTAGGAGCAGCAAGTCTAGGAGCAGCGGCATTTGTTTCTAAGGTGCTACCCCAAGGGACCCGGCTCACGTCAGCAAAAACAGCAGTTTCTCGGAGCCATGCAGATTTGGCTTCAGAACATAGCTGTCCCAGGAAGAGACTGCAGAAGACCCCAGGAGGTGGGGAGGAGACAGAGCCGAGAACCCTCCTCCCTGGGCCCCGCGGCACACTCTTTCTGCTCTTGCGTTTCCATGCGGGTCCGGGCCCTGGCGTCCCCTGCCTACACGTTTTGCCTGAACCCAAACCCGGTGTGGCCAGAAGCAAACATTCACACCCACACTGCTGGACTCTACAGAAGCCTCATTTCCCAAGCAGTGAAATGAAACCCACACTTGAACCTCATGGGCCAAGGCTATTGGAGCAACTCAAGCCGCTGCTCTCCAGCCTTCAGTTTGCCCATCCGTGAACTGGGGAAGCAAGGACTCAAACTTTGAGTTTAAAATTCGAAAAAAAAAAAAAGCCAGGCAAACTGGGCATGCATGGTGGCTCAAGCCTATAATCCCAGCACTCAGGCGGCTGTCACAGGAGGATCATTTTGAGGCCAGCCTGAACTGCATAGTGAGATCCTGACTCAAAAAGACAAGGAAAAAAAAAAAAAAAAAGCCAGGCACGGTGACACACGTGTGATCCCAGCACTTGGGAGACTGAGGCAGGAGCACAAGTTTGAGCCCTGCATGGGCAACTTACTGATTTATGAGGAACCTGCCTCAAAATAGATAGGCTGGGCGTGGTGGCGCACCCCTATAATCCCAGCACTCAAGAGGCTGAGGCAGGAGGAGTGTTGCCAGTGTGAGGCCAGCCTGGGCTACAAAGTGAGCTCAAGGCCGGCCCGAACTGCGCAGCGAGACCCTGCCTCAAAAAGACAAGTAAATAAATAAATAAATAAGGCTCGGGAAGCTGGACGTGGAGGCGCAGGCCCGTAAGCCCAGCACTTTGGGTGGCTGAAAAGGGAGGATCGCAAGTTTAGGCCCCCCTGCCAACAATTTTTTTGGTGGGAGCACTTGGCTGCCTTTTACCCTGTTGTCATGCTGTGGAGTTTTGTTTTGTTTTGTTTTGTTTTGTTTTGTTTTGTTTGAGACAGGGTCTCACTTTGTAGTTCAAGACCGACCCTGAACTCCTCGTGTAGTCCAGGCCAGCCCTAAACTCTCAACGATCCTCCTGCCTCTGCCTCCGTTGCTGGGATGACATGAGTGCACCACCACACTTGGTCAATCCTTTACAATTTAGCAATTTAGTGAGATTCTGTCTAAAATAAGAAAATTTAAAAGGGCTGGGGACATAGCTCAATGCCAAGGCCCTGGGTCCAATCCCAAGTACATTAAAGAAAATAAAAAATAAAAGAGAAGGAAGTATCAACAACCCATCCTTTGGCAACCACCACCTTAAGCCCCGATTCAGGCAGAATCAACAACAGACCCTGCGCACACTGAGTGACAGATGGCTGGGGAACAGGGCAGTCCCAGGCTCCAAGTCCCTTCCCCCCAGACTACATGGTAGCTGCGAACGGAAAAGGTGCCGCACAGAGGCGGCGCGCACAACCCTGACAAAGGGTCCACAGCTCCACAAACAGCCCAGGGACAGCGCGTGCGGCAGTGTCACCCAGTGAGAAAGACACATTGGCTATGCAGTCTTCCTGCCAAGTGTGTGTGACTTGGATCAAACCACAGGAAAGCAAGCAAGGGCCATCTGCAAAACAATTGGACCGGTCACTTCAAAAGTGTGTTCGTCACTGAAAGAAAGAAAAGGAAAGAAGGGAGGGAGAGAGGAAGGAAGGAAGGAAGGAAGGAAGGAAGGAAGGAAGGAAGGAAGGAAGGAAGGAAGGAAGGAAGGAAGGAAGGAAAAAAGAAAGAAAGAGTGCAGCCAGCACTCCATGCAAAGGTCTGCAGCTCCAGAGGCAGCCAACCGTCAGCAAAAACACTCGAGGGAAAGAAGGCTACAGCTCAGCAGCCCAAGCACCTGCCTGGCAAGTGCAAGGTCCTGAGTTTGATTCCCGATACAAAAAAAATCTTGAGGGAAAAACTGCATCTGAGAACTGGGATGGACTCGGGTAGGGCGCTTGCCTCACACACAGGAAGGCCTGGGTTCCGACCCCAGATGAGAGGGGCAGGGTCCCACCTATACACTCAGCCCTTCCCTGTCACGTTCCCCGGACCTCAGTACACACCTTCCCACACCACACTTACTCCGCAGGCCACAGGCCCCTGGAACAGCTAGTGACCTGCGCCCCCGCAGATGAAGGACTTTAAATTATTATGGGATGTTTAACATTTTTCATGGCTTAAATTTTCTTTCCACTGGCACTAGGGATTGAACTCAGGGCCTTCACACTGAGCCACATTGTATCAAACTCCCCCTACTCCTTTTTTTTTGAGGTAAAG
>PVLD010010421.1:0-70868 GCA_004027595.1 Dinomys branickii | reverse complement strand
GGACTTTCCCACGTCTCGCCCCGGCAGCCTGGTCCGCCCTACCACATCTCCCCCGGCATCTCAGAGAAATACGCCCAGTTTAAACTTCCCAGCCGAGGTCCCGGCATTCACGCTCGCCAAGTCTGTCTCGAGCTGGTGGTGTTTATTAAGGAGGTTCGCTCCCTTGCTGCTCACCTGGCCGCCATCTTCCCCGGATCAACGATTTAGTCTTAAGACAAGGTTCATATTTATTATTTGAAAAGATGAAATTATAGTGCATTATTTCATAGGTTGAATTTCATGGCTCATTTTTTTCTCATTACATCTTTCCCACTGGAAAGATCTTTGTCCATCTGTTAGGGAGTCCTCTAGGGTTAGGACTGGCAGGACTGAGGATCATTTCATTTCATCTGGGGAGGGATCACTGAGTCTCAGTTGTTTTGAACAAAGTATACCTTAGAATTCAGTTTTCTTTCTGTTGATAACAGTACATATTATCCCCATACCATTTTGATAACTTGAGGGACTGCTGAAATGCACAGGGTTTTTTTTTTATCTCAAATTTTGTGCGTCTCTTTTGTGAATTTTTCAAACAGAACATGAATAGTTTTCTTCAGAGAAAAAAATGCATCAAAATTACTGTCACTTCAGAAAATTAGCCTTTGACCAATTAGGTTCCTCAGTTCTTTCATTTTTGCCAAAGCACAAATATCTGAATATTGTGGGAGTATATAGAGCAAGGATATCACAAAACAGAATGTAGTGTAACGCAGCTCACAATCCCTCTGTAGTAAAGTCATACACACTGTGGAAAGAGACAAAGTGAGCATTACTAAAACATGGCCTTGGGAACAGAGATAAAATTCAGAATGAAGAACTCATGGTCACAGTTTCTGATTGCAGCATCTGGGAGAAAAAGAGACAGAATTTCCTGGGCACGCCACACCTTAAATTTGCCATGATAACTCCAATATTACTAACCTTCAAAAGCATCTTAAGATTGGTCCTTTTGATATTTGATGTTTCTATGTTTCTTCTTGCTTACTCATTGGTTTTGGGGGTTGGCTATATTTCCGTCATTGCATGTATATTATCCTAATACTATGGAATTAGCACTTGCATCTGATTTTTGAAAGTTACTTTTAGGTAACTATAATAACTGTAAACATTGACACATCTGTTAATATCACTTAAAATCTTTTCCTTATGTTTATAGCCAAGTTCGTATTAGAAGGGCAATCAATATAAGCTAGTCTATCTCCTAGTTGAGTATTGATCTAGCCTCCACACTGCGGAAGCAAGAACATATTGCCAGAGATAGGAAATATACAGTAGTAAATAATCCACAAAACAAGGAATAGATTGAATTTTTGATTAATTCTGATGCCTACATAGACATAGATAAGCAAAGACACAGTTGTGGTTTGGAAAGCCTACAAATCAAATGCTTCATCAATGATTATAGAGATATCTGCTGACTATATAAAGTTTATTGATATGAAAGTTTATTGTCTCCTGCCAGTTTTCTAATAGAAACAAGGAAGTTTTCTGGGATACATGGTTGGACTCATCATAAAAAGCTTCATACACCCAGGAACATAGTGAAGAAAAATGTCTATTGTGACTATAGCTCTCTGTAATATATGGAAGTTATGAGAACCACATTCTTAGAAAAATACTAACTCATATCTGAATAATTTTCAATTTTCCTTTTCACTATATTCAGCTGAAACTTGTCAGCATTTCAAAGAAGCCCCTCACTAATTAGTCCTGAGGATGGTAAGCAACTGCATGTGTGTGTGCATGTGTGTGCACATGTGTGTGTGTGTATGTAGGAGGGGAAATAAATTCAGAAAGAGTAGGCTTTTTCTTCATTTAATTCCCATGTTCCCATGTTGTTTGTTCCAGATTTAGTTTTCTTTGTGATTACAGTTCTTAGATACATTGATGAATTCTGATTTTTTCCTCATGCTCTCATGTTGGTTATTTGATTTTCCACAATGCACAGTGCTGTGGTGGTCTTTTATTTTGGTAACGGGTTTACTGGACCGTTGAAGAATTTGGGGTCTTTTCTTTGAAACTTGTCCACAGACTTTGTAGATTGTATTAGCTCCTTTGTAACTCATACAGCATATGCCCTCAGTAAATTCTAAATCTAGGGGTTCTTTATCACTGCACACACACGGGATGTGGGAGGCTTGATGGCCTTGAAGGTGGGTCAGTGACTTTGAAATATAAGACGTTCAGAAGATGTAATGAGGACTTCTCTCAAACTACTGTGTTTAAAAGAGGAAAGGGTCCCAGCCAGACCGGCAAACAGTTCGATAAAACAAAACAGAAACAAAAACAAAATCCAAACAGATCACCTCAGTGGTACTGAGAAAGTTAAATAAAAATTCTTATGCACTGTTTATGAGATGCAAATTCAGTAAATTTTTGCCGGTGTCAAGTGAAGAAAATACACACACACATACATACATACATATCCCTATAGCTCAGTAATTCCACTGTTTTGTGTATGCTCCCCATAAATTCCTGCTGAATTACAGCATATATATCTAACACTTTCTGAAAAGCATTGTAGTAGATCAAAATGTATATATGGGTGCACACGAAAAGTGACTCCAAGCTGGGTATGGTGGAATGCCTGTAATCCAAGCTACTTGGAAGGCTGAGGCAGGAGGTTTTTTTGAGCCCAGAAGTTCAAGACTATCAGAGAAAACACAGCAGAACTTCACATCAAAACAAAAGAATGAGCCCAATTACCCATAAACGATCACAGGAATGAACCATGTGATACGCTTATGTACTTTTTAATATACTCATACAATGGGATAGTATATAACAATACAAATGAATAAACTACAGATACACTAAAGAATGTGGATCAACCTTAAAAATGTAAAATAAAGCATAATAAACCGGACACAAGGAATATATTCTATATGAATTAAAACCTATCGATAAAAAAATTCAACTATATTTACAAGTATACAGTTATACAATAAAAGCTTAGTGAAATTCACACAAGGAAATATAATGCATTTCAGGAATTCTGTTTGTAGCCACAGGAAGGAGGCATTTCTGCCCGAGAAATGGCAGGTCTGGGATTGTGTAACAGTATGTCTTCCTGTGAGTGTGGGTCACGTTGCCGCTTACATCAACAGTTCATTAAGTTGCACATTTTGGTGCATTTTCTTCTCCATGCATTACAGTTGTTAATATAAATAAAGAAACTAAACTATTTCAAGGAAGGAAATTAAGACACAATTACAGGTGTTGATGTAAAGAAAGTCTCAGGGTCAGACTCAAATTTTCAAAAGCAAGGACAGCCTCTGCTAATTGCATCTTGCTCTTTGCTCATCCTGCTGTGCCTTGTTATTATGGCACATGCAGCAAGCTGTGGCCTGCTGAGAAGCCCTGCGAAGGTTTCAGGGGATGGAATCGGGTTGGAAAGGAAGCCTTACATCTGAATCCCATTTCTTGGGTGAGGTCAAGGCGGACATTTCACATTACTACAGCATCGTGTATGTGTGTGTGTGTGTGTGTGTGTGTGTGTGTGTGTGTGTGTTGATATATTAACTCACTCTGTGTAATGGGGAAGTGCTGGAATTCAGCACCAGCCAAGTACCTAGTGTGCCCTTCAACCCCTGAGCATCATGAATGGAAAATGCTGGTAGTAATAGATGGACGGAAATGAAAAACCCCTTCATCTTCATCTTGGCATGCGAGCGATTTGCAGTCACATTTGGATTCTCAAAGTGCTGCTTGATTGGAGATTAACGTGTGGGTGGATTGACCTTTCTTGTAAGAGCTGTTGTTTTTGCACTAAATGTGTGAAAAACAAATTTCAAATAGCTGCCCTATTGCACTTCTCTTGTGATTCATATTATCACTCTTTTAGATTTCTCAGCAATAATGGCACTTACTACACACACTGGAGGGCCCCCCCTTACCTTTTCTCTAAGTATCTTTTCTTTTCTCTTTCTTTGGGTGGAATTTTCTACCAGAAAGGTTAATTTCTACACATTTTTCATACTGTCAACATATAGTTTCTTGATTGACTTGTGTATGAGTTCCAAGAATATCTGCTTTAGAAAACAGAGGAAGCTTGGGAGTACTTTTATATTGGTTGTTCATTAACTCCTCAGGGAAAAAGCACCATATTTTATTTTTCTCAGCTTTAAAACTTATTAGTGATTCATTTTCTAAATATAGATCTTTTCCCAGAACTAGTGTTTTAAAATAATCAATACTTCCTTCATGTTTCCTTGTACACATGTGACAATTTTTCTCTCTGTAACTGTCAGATTGGAATAGATTTTAGTTTCTTACTGAGTTCTAACATTTCCTTAATTAAAAAAATATAGGTGATCAAAACTGTCCTACACTTTAAGACTTTCAAAAATAGTTAGCTTGAAGTATTCATTCTATAGTTTGCCTTTAGTGTGGCTGCCTTTACTTCAAGCTGTTTTGAGTTAGAGTACGGAGGGTCTTGATGAAAGGAGTTTCCAAATCAAGGGTGAGTAATATCACTATTTATATTTATGAGATCCTTTGTATTTTATGCAGACTAGGATGTAAGTAATTTTATTTTCCATGATGTATTGTATATTTGGTGATATTTACAACCTTTATGTTTATAGATTATTTGAACTTATTTTAAATATTTGGAAGATATATCAGATATTTAGAGATGATCAGATAGTTCCTACTATAGCAATGAAAGCCATATAAAAATCAAATACATATAAAGAATTGTCTTGGTTACTTTTCTCTCGTTGCTGAGACAAAATACTCAACACTCAAAATGAAGGAAGGAAAGGTTTATTTAGTTTACAGTTTGTGGAGGTTTCAGTCCATACTTGGCTGTCTCAGAGGCAGAGTGGCACATGGCAGAGGGCAAACTGTTCATGGCAGCAAATAAACAGCAAATGTGTGGAATCGCAGGCAAGCAGCCTCTTTCTCTCCTCTACCTTGTAAACAGCCTGCCCCCACCCAGGGGGCGTGTAGCTCTCACATAGTCTCCATGCGCACCTCTTCCACAGGCTCAGGATGTATACAAAGTAAGCACCCTGGCTTCCTGCTGAATCACATAGTTAACCTTTTAAACTTCCCAAATTAACACAATAAACAACATCCCAGAAGGGTAAGGGCATGTCCTTTTCACCCAAGATCTACAACTGCTGAGTTACTCAGCTAAACCTCCAGACTCCCCAAGTTGACACAATGTATCAACCGTAACAGGAATATTTTACTTGATCTAATTAACTGATAAGTGATACTCTATCCCTTACAGTAAGTTTAGATATTTTGGTGTTGAATGATATCTTTTTCTGTCTCATAGCCTTATCAAGGTATTAAAAGATTGTCATTTTTAATTCTGGGGTCCAAGGTCCTTAAGTGGTATTTGGGAAGAAAGGTTTCCTGTTTTAATGGTTTGTCTATATTATGCGTATCATTCTGAAAGCATACTACAGTATAATTTATTCTAGTAGCTACATACTGAGTTTTTCAAGGAGAACTTTCATCCTTGAAAATCACTTGGTTTTGTCATGTTTCCCTAAGGCTGACCTCTATTCCCTTAGGGACCTATAAGAGACCTCCCTTACTGTCCTAAAGACAATATTCGCTTAGTTAGTTCCTTTCCTTTGTATAGACCACCTGGGGTGAGGCTTAGCGAATCATCTTACATTGAAAAAGTAGCCTTACTCCTGAAGCATCCTATAGACAGGAGCTCATACTAACTTCAGGTATAGTTTTGTGAACAGATTGGTGGTACATTTGTACTATCAAATAACTAGTTTGCTGAGGGACTGTAGATTCTTATTCAGAAAGTTGATAGAAGTATGTACATACTTCAGCGTCATAGGAGGGTCTAACTGAAATGTCATCCAACTGGACGGTGAATGCCAAGAATAATCGACACTTTTGCCATCTGGTCAAATAGGAGACAAAGCTGTAGCAATCAATTCCTCTGGCCCTGCTGCTGTGCCCAAAGAGTAACCTCTTAGAAGGTTACCTCTGCTACCTGTAAACCTGACTTACTGTGAAGAGACAGGTGATTTTCCACTAGCATCAGGTTGGAGTTCATCCTAGCTTTATCATGATGTTCAAATTCAAAAATTAAATGTTGACTGAGCTCCTGGAAGCATTCCCAGCAAAAACATGAAAAGGATATTTCAGATACTAGAAAAAAAATGGCAGAAAGGGCACATATTTTAGTTCCTGTTCCTGGTGTACATATTTGTGAGTGCAGGACTCCTGTCTGTTCTGCTCCTAGGCATGAACTTCAGGTGGTCTGTTTAGGTAAGAAGCTCAGGCTAACTGCTGGCCCATCTCAGGCTGTGCAGCTGACTAATAAGCAGTTGTCTTGTAACCAAGTTTGAACTCCATCCAGGTCTGTGGAAAGCTAGACTATTTCCCCTCCAGGATTCAAGGCCCAAACAAGTTTCTTTGCTTTCTATGATGCATAAAGGGATTCTATGAAAACAATTCTGAAATCTTGTTGGCACCTTCATTTGGAAAGCAATGCAGTGGATCCTTAGAAGGATGCTTACCCTTCCCGTGCCCTCTGTAAGGAACACTTGGACATGGAGGAAGAACCTTGGTGTGGCAGGTGTCAATGACAGGATAGGGAGGTTGTGTGTAAGTCCCTCTGCCACAGGCGCTCACGTCTTTATTTTGAGCCTGTTTTGGGATTTGCAGTTTTGTGTATCTCTCATTGGATTTGCAGGACAACCTAGACTTAATCTGTTTTGAGGAAAACCTTAAAATAATTTAATTTTTAAAATGCCTTTTACCTTGTGTGGTGCCAGGCCAATTTTTCCGATGACTAATCATCCCATGAAGCCCAGGATACCTTCTCAGGGAGGTCACAAACATCAGGTAACAAATTGCAGCTATTTTTAGGATGGGTAGATGCTGAGTTTCTTGAAAAATATCCAGAAGTCTTGCATTTTTAAAGAAAGAGATCCGGTTGCTGAGAAATCCAGAGGGACAGACATTAATGACAGATTGTTGCATATTTTAATACCTCGGCAAAGAAACCTTGACGTACATTATTTTGGCACATTTTCTTTACTTTTTAGGTTAGTTCTAGTTACGGATAGGATGCATCCAAATGAACCCATAATGTTAGCAAGCACAATGAGAGAACCTCTGACTAAAAATATGTGATTTTTTTCTCATAGTCAGATGAAACTTGTTCTTAATCATTTAATTTTGCTTTCCATTTGATCAACACCCTCTAAAATGCCTTCCAGGGTTATCTAAAATTATTAGTTCAAGCACGGATAAAAGTTAATGAGATTTGAAAAGTGCAGGGACTCATCAAGGAAGACAGTTCTAGCTGCAGAAGAATCTGAATGGAAAAAAATCACAGCCGTCGTCATCACCTTCGTCACCACCATCATATCCATAATAACAGTTTGCGCTCAAATGGTAGCTCTTTCTAGAGACGTCAGCGTCTGACAGATAATTTGCTTGCTTTCACAATATCTCGTTGATGACAGGGTGGTTGTGGTTTAAGAAATCATGATAATTATCACTTTCTGGACTGTCTTCTCATGCTGCCTCGGTTCTCTCTCCTTGTCTCTTGGGACACCTGGAGCTATGTAGCCATGGCTCAGTGAACAGGAAGAACCAAGTGACCCCGAGTCTATGAAGAGTGAGCTCGGTCCTTCCTCAGGGGTTGTTCACATGCATCTTGGGAGCCTTCCACTGGATCTCAGTTCATTCTGCCTGTCTGTTGCCTCTCCATTTTTTGTTTATTAATTTGTCCTTTCCTTTCTTTCTCTCATTTTCGACTTTCCTACCTTTCTACTGCCTCCCCATTGCTATTCTCTATCCTCTATTTTCATTGGCCAGTTCAGACCTGTATTGTTGCTTAGTTTGTTTTGCCCTTTAAGTTTATGTGAGGGAAACTAGGGCCCTGGAGACACATGCAGCGAAACAGCGCTTTAACTTTGACAGGTGGCGAGGAAGTACCTCTCTCTGGTTCTGGTGTACATGCTTTTATGTGCTGATAGTTCTCTGCCTTTGGTGGCTATTAGCATGTTTTTAGGCACTTAGTTAAACATGACTTACTTGGAAGTGACTGATTTCTATTTTAGATCAGCTCTTTTCTTCTCTCTCTATGATGATTTCCTAGAAATGGAAGAGAAAATTTTGAGGGGTTCAAATGCAAGCTTTTTGGGTGCATGTAGTCAAGGAGGAAGTAAAAAAAAAATACAGACCCTGCACGATCAAGGATGCACGCACACCAGCAGAATTATAGCCAATGGCTCAAGTTCATTGAGCACATAATATGCGCTGCCTGTGATTGTAAGCACTTCATCTACACAAGTGTAGGTGGCAGAAATGGTCAACTCTCTTGTTAAATTACCTGTAGATTACAAACTCCTTAGTTCCTGCCTTTTCACATTTGCTTTATTTTTCCTGATTTCTTTGTAAAAACTTGTGTTGCATAATTTTAAAGTCATCATGCATGGAATATAAGGAAATATAAGGATAGAGATCACTCATGTAGTCTACTACAGTGAGATGGTGTACCTTTGAAGGGAAGATTGAATTGCTGCATTAAAGAATTAAATTAGGTCACAAAAATGAGCCTTTCTCTAAATAATTCTTTCAGCTCTCATTTTTAGTAGTTTTGGATTGTTGTTTTGTTGTTTAATTTTGAGACAGGTTCACTATATAGTACAGGCTGGCCTTGAACCTGATGTGTAACTCAAGCTGGCCTTGAATTTGTGATCCTTCTACCTTAGCTTCCTCAGAGCTGGGATTATAGGCATGTGCCACCACACCTGATTTATTTTTAGTATTTGTGAAATAAAAATTCTTTTAGAGAAATAATCAGAAAAAAAAGCAAAGAATTTTTTCAGCTTTTGATAACCCCAGAGAAATCAGGCAGAATCAGTAAATTACTCTAGTGCTGGTTTGTGACTGTACAAAGGTTGTTTGGGGTGGGGTAAATAGATAAATAGATAAATAGATAGCCCTGCATTTGCCTAGAATTTGTTGTGGCCACTGTCAAAGCAAGAAAGTTCTTTTCAGGTATAGTTTTGCAGATATATACATTTGTGAGCAAGAAAGCATTTTGTTTCTGGAGATGGTCAGAAATTGCAACAGCTTTCTGTTTATAAGCAATGGTAGCATCTTAAAATACAAAGCAAGACAAACAAGAAACCCAAAGCACCTTTAAAATACAAGAATTTTTTCCTTACACAAGGGAAATGGTTCTTTTCTTGTCTCCTGGGGAGACGTTTTGATGTCCCCCTCTTTATTTCTTTAAAAAATTACCTTTTATATTCCAGATCTTGTGAAAAATACCTTTGATTCTCACTTGGCCTCTTTCACTGAATTGGAAAATTTGGTTCCATTCTTTTAGCAGGTAAATAGCCTTAAAAGCATTCATGATTTTTTCAGGATAGAGGAGAGCTGAAAAGCATTACACATGTCCCAAGAAGGGAGAGGCCAATCTTTTGCCGTTTTCAAGTGGTTCCTTCCCCTCCCTTCTTCTATTAAGGGTTCAACCACAATGGAACTTTAATCAGCTTCATTGATTTAAAGCTAATTTGGACTTGGCTTCAAGGTTAAGGTCCAGAGCACAAGCTGAAGACCTTTAAATCAGAAGTTAGAATGAAAAGCCTTAGGTATATCATACTGTCTGCTGTGCATAAGAATGACAGCTCTTGATGGCTGTGAATTAACTATTGGGAAAAAGGCACAAAGCCAGTTTCTCTTCTGTGTTAATATAACCTCTGCTAGCCGAGTTACACAGCATTGCTATCAACATTTCTGCTTCATCATGTAAATTGATGGACTTGGCTGAAAAGACTTCGGTATTGTGATGTGTGTAGCTGTCAATTTCTGCTTGGTTTCTGTTGGATTTCAACCTAATTGCCAAACTGATTCCATCTGTAATAACTTTTAACATTTATTTTTCCCAAAGGGAAAAAATGTCTGTATTCTGCAATTAAGAAGGTGATGAAATATTCAGTGTATGTCTCCACTCTGACTAAATTCTTTTGTTAACTTTATCAGATAAACTATAAAATATTAACCAGGCTCACTGTTTGAGCATGTGCAGATGGCATAATATTTACCAGGCATATTTTAATACACATTTAATTTTATAAATTGAATTTACTATCACATAGCTAATTTTTCCCTCTCTTTTTCAAATGGATGCCACAAGCATCCGTGATGTTGGTTGTATGTGCTACAATAGGACATTTGTGGATAATCACATAAGCTTAGCTGTGTATGTGATAAATAACATTTCCTCCAAACTTAAGCACACAAAATCAAATCAAGCAGGAATAATGCAATTTTCTAAGTGAAATTGTGCTGAGTAGCAATGTATAGGTTCTTTGCTTTTTCTTTTATTTTCTTTCTGACAGCTCAGTTTTCCAAACTTCTGGAACATTTAAATAGGTAAGTTAATTTTTCCCATCTCTCTTCTCGTTTGTACAACTTACCTTAAATATCCTTAGCCACATCCTCTTTGCTATTCCTCAATCTGTTAATTTATTAGCCATGTAATACTTCTAGGAGATTTTCTCAGAATGCGGTTTGGACTGACTCAAGGTCAAATTCTAAATCATGGTGGAAGGCTCATTTTAATGAAGATCCATAACATTTTAAAAAATATGGAACAAAAGCCTTGATTGTGGGTGAGTTGCTGAAACATCTAATGCATCTGCTCAGCAGAGTGCGGATTCCTACTACATTCAGTGCCATCAGGAGCTTGTTTATCCAGTAAGGAGAAAGACATAAAAGGAGACAGTCACAATCTAGTACGAAGCACATTCTGGAAAAAAGGAGGATGTGTAGATAATTCTGGGACCCAGGGAGAGAGTTTTGGAGGAAATAACAATTTAGCCGAGAGTTAAATAGTTGCCTGTATGGAGAAATGGTGTGCAGAGTACAAAGGGCACCCAACAGAGGGGACAGCGTATATGAAATGATGAGGGTGTGAGTATTGTGGTAGATGTGAAAATGGATGGAGTATGAGATAGTCAGTGGTGGGAGAGGAAAAGAGAGCGGGTAGTTGCAGCTTCCACCTCGAGGTGGAGTTAGCAGGAAAAACAGGTGCCATAGTCCAGTGTCCTTGCTGTGGAAGGGAGATGAAGGGGTGAAAACTGTGATGCTAGACAAAGGGCACACAGTGAGGGGACAGTCAGGATGGTGAATGACTTCCTTGAAGTCCCCGGAAATCATTTAAAGAGCTGCATTTTGGAAAATAATGCAAATCAGGTACAAGCATGTTAGGGATCATGGGCACTCAAAATAATTCATTTTGAAGATGAGATACAGTTTCACACCACAAGCTGGTGAGTAGGAACTTAACAGCTATAGGCATCAAGCATGCTCAAGTATGCAGCAAGTTTGAAGCTCTGGGATCTGATTTAATCATGTCTTACTATATACTTAAAAATGACCTGAGAGCCCCTCATTCCCTCTTCCTCATTAATTGATAATAAAACCATTGTGTAAATAAGCATCTTACAATGTCAAATTATCTATCCTTATAAAAAGTGAGAAATCTGACTCATTTTCCCGAGGGGAGAGAATAGAACTGGGTGCCAAGGGATTGAGGTGAAGGAAGCCTTCTAAAGCTTTCACTGGAGTCGAGGACACAAAGCATGAACATATCATATTCTAAATAACCATCGTGTTAAATTATTGAAAGAAAACCCCAGAGCATGAGAGAAAATAGTTGTAGATGAAGGAGAGTGCGTACAACACTGAGACCAAATCCTATCTCCTTATTTTAGAATGCAACAGTTCATAGTAATGTTGACAACCCACTTCAATTTGTACCTGTAAGTTAAGTTAAACATAAAACTTGTTTCACAGATAAGCTGAAGCAGTAATGATGGGTTATCACAAATGAAGGAAGGCGGATGGTGTAAAAGAGATATTTGTGCAATGGAAGGTAAACCCGGACTGAGGCTAGTTTGTTCATGCAGAGGAGCAGGGGCAGGCACAAACACTGAATTTCCCAAAAAGGGAAAGAGTGAATTTGCAAGAATCTTTTAACATCGTGTTTACTTCCTTCATCTAATGTTAAGACGCTCGTTTTTAATTCCCAGGGTAATATAATCTCCCTGTACCACGTTTGTTTATTCATGGTATTATTGGCGTGATTATCACCCTCAGGGTCCTTGTCCTTTCCTGGTGGTTGTGGCCCTCTTAGGTCTCAGAGCTCTTACCACCTCTCTGACAACCTCCTGTGGACATCTGCTCTACAGAAAACAAACAAGCAAAAGTATTCACACTGAGGTGCTAAAATGTGAGGAGCTTAATTTTAACTTTCTCTGGAGGGTGTCCACGTGATCACTGTGGACAGTCATTAGCTGCAGGAAGGGCCCTGGCGTGTGTGTGTATAGCAGATGTTGGTCTTGCTTCACTCTGAGCTTACACCATGGACAGAGTAACCTGCTCTGCCCACCATCTTCTTCATCCTTATCTGCTTTATCACAGCTGCCTTCCGGTTGGTCTTTTTAATTTTAAAGCTTTTCCTCCTAACAGGATCTAGGAACCTAAAAGTAGATACCTAGATACATAGATAGAGATGGGGCTGAAGCTGGAGATACAGGTACAGATACATGTACCATATGTAGACACTGAGGTTCAGGATACACGGCCTCCAAATATTTTAAGCTGAAGGGATTTAAGCAAAAGCACAAAACACTTCAACAAAAGAAAGTCTCTCACCTTCTCCTACCTTTGCCCCCAAAGCAGGCCATAAAACCCAGCAAGGATTCCTGACTTCCCTTGATCTTCACATGAAAGATGTCCTCCACCTACTCAGAGGAACGGGGCATCCTCATTTTTAAACCCAAAGGGTCACAGAGAAGATCCTAAGTGAACAGGCCTTGCTGAGTTTCTTCACTTATCTCATTAGATCAAATCTTCTACCCTATCATCATATTTCTCTACCACTATCCATCCTTCATTGAACCTACCACTTAAGTCCAAGGTTTAACAATTTCTTTAATTCTTTACTTCCTTGTGAAGACTCCATGTCACATGAAACTTACATTAAATAAATTTCCATGTTTTTCTATTGCTAATTTGCCTTCTTATAGGATTCTCAGCCGTGAATCTAAGAGAGGTGAGAAAAAGATAAATTTTTCTTCTCTGTGTGCAGCGAATAATAGCCAAATTAGTACTTCACTTTGCTGCTTCTTTAGCTACTTTGGATAGAGCAATGCTTTTCCTCCTTCATTTTCCCACACTGTCCATGCCAACACTTACCCACTACTGTGGTTTGCCTCTGGAATGTCCTGCCCGTGTATTAGCATCCTGGTCCTCAGGGTGGAACCATTGGGAGCTGGTAGAAGTTTAAGAGCTAGGACCTAGTGGGAAGTCATTGAGTACTGGGAGTGTGTCCTCAAAGTGGTCCATGGGACACTGGTCTCTTCTTTTCTCTCTTGCCTTTTCCAGCTATGAGGTGAGTAATTTTGCCCTACCATGCTCTTCTGCCATGATGTGCTGTCTCACCACAGGCCTATGCCAGCCAAAATAAACCTCTTCTCCTTACAAGCTGATTGGTTCGTGTATTTGTTACAGTGATGGAAAGATAAGGTACACATTCACTCCTAGCATTTCCTGACCATCTCACAGTTGCTATTATCCTTCCTCTGACCGGTGCTGGTTGTTACAGAACACAGACTCAATTCACCCACCAGCTTTCTTTCCTAACCTTGCTCATTCTGATCACTGTTTTTCTGTATGGTTCTATCACATTCTTGACGGGATCTCATTCTCTTCCGTTTTCTCATTTCCTCTCTTCCATTTTGCATGGTGTGAGTCTGAAGCATTCTGAAATGTGTAATGGCTTATTACTAAGCATTTCCTGACGTGCTACTGCAGAGGGATAATTTTGAATATTGCTATTGGCTTGTCATTCTTGTTGAACAAGGGACAACTGGCACTGTCAGAATAGTTTCTGTTTATAACCTAAAGCTAGGTAGTTTTCACATGTGATTAATATAATAATCCCACCAGGCAACTGTTATTCTCATATTATCAATAAACAAACTGAAGCAAAAGGAAGTGAGGAGACTTGGCCATATTTGGCTAGTGAGTGGTAGAATAGGAATATTCACCCTACTGTCTTTGTTGAAGCACTGCCTTTCTATCACCTTGGTATTGTTCAGACTTGCATTGGTCTGTGGAGGGAGAAAGCTTGCTTTTGTTGTCAGGGCTTTCATTTATGAGTCCTGAAAGCCTAGTAAACATGCCTGCTTTGGGCCTGCTCTTTAAAATTAAAAACAGAAGATTTAGATACTATTAATGTTACACGCATTTGCAAGCACTGCTTAATTCACCTCACTGGAGTCCCTGGTCATGTGACAGTAATATAATTTCTCCCGATTATAGCCATGTAAGAAAGTCACAACCTCATGGCCAGGAACAGAATCATACTGCTAAATTCACTGAACCCCATTTTGTAGATTTATGCTATAATATCAAGAAAATTTATCCTATAGCATTAAAATATAGAAATTGTTAGAGATGGTCATTATACACTTTTAACTATTGATCATATATTGACATATAGTCAAATGTGTCTGTGTTAAGTCAAGGATAGTCCAGGAGATAAAATTAAAAGGAATAAAATATAACTCTTTAATTGCATCTGCGGCCAAGGGACCTACATTATACAGCAACCAGCATGTAACAGTGTACTTCATGTTCCATGATTTACCTTGCTGATAATTGCTTTGCACGCCTAATAAATTAACCCACAGAAAATCTATTCATCTGCATCTTCTTTTTATGCAGAGCTAGAGGAAAAAGGACCAGTATAGCAATTTGAGTGGCAATCATGCACTGATTGTAGCAAAGAAAGTAGCATGGTGAGAGTCTTAAGCATTCTGAAAGCATTTCTTTGTGAGAAAAGAGGTAGGGAGAAAGAAGAGAAGGCTATTGTTAATTAAGTTCTTTTTTTTTTTTGTCTTATATGCTATGGAGAATGTATTATGTTCCAGGCAAAAATTCTTGCTTATTACAGTACCTTTCTGGTCAGATATTTTAATATCATAATTTATTTTTTAATAGAAAATTTGCATTGTTAAGGTTCAGATCTTGGAAGGGAAGAATGAGCGTTTTACTGCATCACTATGTGCTTCTTCCTGAAATATTATCCCATGCTAAATCGTATACTGCAAGCCGCTCAAGTTTTTGTTAGATTCTTTAATCAAAATCTTTAAAAATATTTTATCCGTTTTCATTCTAATGCTTTATGTACTTTCAATACTTTATGTTCTGCTCAGTGCCTTGATACTGCTTAGCTCATTTGATCCTCTCCGTCAACACAGCAGAGTGCAAAGAATATTGAACGAGTGAGGATAGAGAATTTCTAGTTTCCAGCTTGCCACCAAACTAGGTATGACGACCTTATTGTTTTACTTATTTGAACTTCAGTTTTCTTTATCTTCACAGAAGGGAATTATAAGAGGTGATTCTTCAGGGCCTTGTCTGATTTGGCGACATATAGAAAAAAATAGTGTGACTGATTAAGTTTCACAGAAGCAAGTGGCTCCCCAAATCTCACAGGGCGGACAGGTGGGAGCAAAAAGAAAGAATGAGTTCTCTTCCAGCAACGTGCTAACTCCATACAAGAACTGATCATTCTGCAGGGAACAGTTGAAAACTACTGGCTAATATAGTCTTCAGAAGCCGTTTAGTAGTTCTTTGTCTGTACCTTTGTTCCTGAATATACACTTCGAGGTTATCAATGTGTAAAGCAACAACCATTGTGGATTCCCTGTCACCTTGTCTGTAGATCAGTTTTGATTGTATTATTCTTATGCTACTTTGTGTCTGTTTGTTAATATGTCTTCGCTCTTTTACTTAAAAAAAAAAAAAAAGAAGCTGTTTAGGTACGTCCATGAATTGAGAAGCAAGAAGAATTTTCTCAGTGCAATGTTGCCAGGAAATCTAGTCAAATTTGATTTTCAGACACATAAGGAATAATTTTTTAGTCCGAAGTTGTGCACAGGACACACTTATATTAGGAAACTGTTTGTTTACCTAAAATTCATATGCAGTTGGGCATCCTGTAGTTTTATTCACTAATCCTGACGACCTATTCAGAGGCAAAGAACTAAGGGAAAACAGGAGTCTGGAGATATAAAGTAGCAGTAAAGCTGCTTTCATTGTGAGGTATTTTCTGAATACAGATGACCCTGAGCTTTGGTTTTTTTCATTCCCACAGAAGAGAGGAGGGAAGGAAAACTAATTGGAAATCTGTTGAATAAAATTGAGGCCCCAGAAGGCTGCATCCTCACTGTATAGGAATCTAGAATTAAACCTGGTCCCTGTCCTGGACTGTATGTGTGGAAACAGGAAGCACTGATTGCAATAACGTTTCCTCAGACCTCAGGGCTGGCTGCGGTAAAGAAGGACGCTAAATCCATGAGTTCATATCTGAATTTTATATCTGGATAGTCTACATAACTTCAATCAAATAATTTAATTTAAAGTGAGTCTTGGTTACAAATATAGGCAAGTATCAGGAAAAGCAAAGAGAAATCCTCTGGAAAATTCCACATTCAATCCAGTCCTCAAAGAATTGCCTTATGCAAACTTCCAAGGAACCTTGTAAGAAGGAACAATTTCTCATCCAGTACAAAGTTCATACCTGAGACTCCCGAACAGAAGACAGATTAGCAAGAGACAAGCATACGAATTTATTGAACATAAATTTTGCATGATGTAAGAGCCTTTGAAAATGAGAAATACAGGAACAGTAAAATCTGTAATTTTATGGATGGGCAGGCAGAAATATGATTGGTGGACAAAATTACATGATTTAATAGTAATAAAGTAGGGAAAATTTAGAAACACCTGGGTGTCCAGAAATTTCTTGTCATGTTTTGGTCTTTATTCTTTTCTTTAGGATATAGGGAGAACATTTAGGGAATGAGGCCCTTATGTTCCACTATGGAAGAAGTGTAGAGAGTATTCTCTTCGATCTGCTTCAGAGAGTCAAAGAGGCTTTCTTGTTTTGACTACTTTCTCCAACACAAAAGTACTTAATTTTAGAGTATCATTTCCTAAATCTTTTCAGATATAAATATAACACAACATACAAAAATATATGACACTCTGAACAAGATGGCATACATAAGGATTGATAGAATCCTAAAGACTTCAGATATTGAATTATCAGACAGGCAATATGAAATATGTGTGGTCAATATGCTTCAAAAGATAAAGTGGATATTGAAAGTGCACAAGAGACATCAGTGAGCAAGTACTTTAAAAATTAAGTAGAGTCTTTAGGAATCAAAAAATATACAATATTTGAAATTAAACATTCAATAAATGGTACAATTAAATGATTAAGTCTACACATAACAGCATGTATGATATATGATATATTTGATGATTATTTATAACAGAATAAGTAAAAAAGATGGAAAGCAAGAGAGATAAAAGAAATTATTCATAAAGAAAGGAGACAAGAAATGAATAAGCAATAATTAAATAAATAATCATTGACCAATTTTCAGAAATGTTTAAGATTGTTAGTGCTCAGTGCTGGAGACTATACTAAATGCTGTAGGACAGTTAAAAACTAAATCTACACATAGTTATTAGAATGCAAGTTTAGGACACCAAAGTATGTTAAAGAGAAGAGAGGAATAAATATTAGAAGAAAACTGAAATAATTATGTTGACATCACATGAACTAGACATTAAGATGAGAAGTTAAAAAGATTTACAGAGAGTATAGGATAGAATTTCTAGTTAATAGAAAGTTGAGTGTATATGTGTCTTAATCTTATAAACAGTTAAGACCTCTGTTGCAAAATATAAAGCAAAAATTAATTGAACTACAAAGAGAAACTGATAGCCAAGTCTGTCATAGGAGTGGATTTAAAAATCTTATGACTTAATAATTGTTAGATAAAGCAGATGAAAAAAATTCAGAAAAGACAGAGTGATCTAAACAACGTAAATAACAAAGGCTAATTGTGAATCTTCTGTTTACTTCAAGCCTTCATAAAAAATCATATGCTGAATTATACAGTAAGAATCAACTCATTTCCAATAAAAATTTTGATCATCTGGAACATTTATTTTAGCACAAAGCATTTGAGTTACAGATCAAAAACAAACTATAGCCAACAACAGGATGGACTTTGGAGGTCAAAACCCCTCTATATTTCCAAATAACATATCAGCTAAATAAGAAATCACATATAAAATCAAAATTAGAAAATATTTAAAATAGAGCAAACATCAAACAAAGATAATTTATAGAATATAGTGACATTGACACATAGAGGAAAGTTTAGATTTAAGTATATTAGAAAATTAAAAAAGAATATTACTGAATTCAAATTTTAACTATGACATATGCACACAAAAATTATAGCATATAACCTGAAATCACACATTTTGTAATAAAGTAAAAAAACAAAATCACAACGAAATCCACAAAAACAAGAATGTATTATTTCAAAAGTTAATTCACTCATCAAATTGTATAAGGAAAAAGAGAACATGAAAAATGATAATTTTGAGAGAAGCCATTAATGCAGTCTATGTATATTCAAAGAGAAATGCCAAAACTGAAGCTTTATTTAATTTAGAACATAGTCTCAGAATATAATTACCATAGTTAATAAAATAGAAATAATCACAATAATCCTATAATTATTAAAGAAATTCAGTTGTTACAAACTTCTTTTTTTCTAAAAGATGAAATAAAAATAAAATATTAATCTCAGATAATTTATTCAGAGGATTATGTAATATTTAGGGGCTAAATTATTCTAATTTTTTACAACCTAATCTAGGAAATGTTTCATTTTGCTCATAAAGAAGTCCCAAAAACAATGATACCAATCATACAATGTATGAGAAAGATAATGTTGGATTAAATTGGCATTATCTAAGAATGCAAGTCTGGCTTTAGAAGGAAAAATATTTAATGTATCTTAATATATATAAAAGAGTAACATATGATCACTGTAATAGATGGAGATAAAAGTTTTTGATAAAATTCAAGATTTTCCTACTACAAATACTCATAGCAGTTTAAAGGTAGTATTTCTTCAAGAAATATACAAACTTTTAGAAGAATAATTCACATATAGGGGAAAATATTTGAATTATTACTTAAAGTTTGGACATATGACACATTTTCAAATTTTATTAACATTTTCTGTTTATAGAGATTATAACCAGCACACTAAGATGAAATAAATAATAAAACTATGAGTATGTGGGTTATAAAAGAAGCGATGTTGTTTCCATAAAGAGATCTATGTAGAATACAAAATATTATGCAGATAATTTGCCTGAATTAACAATATGGCCAGATATAAAATCAGTATTTTTTATTAATACTATGAAGAGAATTACATAATACTTACAAAATATAAGGATTGAACTGAAGCTGTAGTCCAGTAGATGGGTGCTTGCCTAGCATGCATAAGACCTTGGTTCAATCCACAGTACAAACCATACACAAACATGTGTAAGATACATAACATATATACTAATATGTAATAGCCTAAAATATAATGCATCTTGAGAAAGATCTATAAAATATATGCATGAATTTTACAAAGAAAATGATAGAGCTTTATGGAAGCACACTGGAAAAGCCCCATGTCGTGGAGGACTCATATACATGGATAGAAGATTCAATATCCTAAATATGTAAATTTTACCAAAAATTATATAGACTAACAGAATTCCAATTAAAAGCCTAATCATCTTTGATGCTTTGTGAGTTAATTCTAGAATGTATATGGAAAAGCCAAGAACCAAGTAGACTTCAAGTACCAGTTAGAATCAACAACTGGAATCCCATCATATTAAAAAGCTTTTACATGGCCAAAGAAACCACCAATAGAGAGAAGAGACAACCCACAGAATGGGAAAAGATTTTACTAGCTAGTCCTCAGACAAAGGACTATATCTAGGACATATAAAGAACTAAAAATTAAATTAGATTTCCCCAAATTTAAAGACCCAATCCAAAAAACGGGCATCTGAAATGAATAGACTCAGATGAAGAAGTATAAACAGCAAATAAGTATATGAAAAAATGTTCAGTATCACTGGTCATTCAAGAGAGGCAAATTAAAACACACTCTGGAAAGATTGGCTAGCATCAAGAAATCAACCAACAACAAATGCTGGTGAGGCCGCAGGGAAAAGGAACCTTTCTGCACTGTTGGAGGGGATGTAAATTTGTACAACCACTATGGAAATAAGTATGGCGATTTCTCAAAAACTAAAACTAGAAGTTCCATTTGACTAGGTTATTCCCCTTCTTGATATCTTTTCAAGAGAGTTAAAAGCAGCATACCATACTGATATATGCACACCTAAGACAACAGTATGCTTTTAATAATTAAACCTTGGAAACATCCCAGATGCCTATTGTTATGGTTGATACATTGTGTCAACTTGGGGAATCTGCAGGTTTAACTAATGAGTGACTCAGGAGGAAGCTGGGGTGCTTCCTTTGTAAACATCCTGAGTGTGTGGAAGAGGAGGGCATGGAGATTGTGTGAGAGGTTCACGTCCCCTGGGTGGAGGTAAGCTGTTTACAATGTAGGGGAGAAAACGAGGCTGCTTGCAGCCATTCCTCCCTTTTGCTCTGGTGATTTTTGCTGTGCTCTGCTGCCCTGAACAGTTTGCCTTCTGCCTTGCGCCACTCTGCCTCTGAACCAGCCAAGTATGGACTAAAACCTCCACAAACTGTAAGCTAAATAAATCTTTCCTTCCTTCATTTTGGGCGTTGGGTATTTTGTCTCAGCAACGAGAGAAAAGTAACCAAGACACCTATCAATGCATGAATGGATAAAGAAAATGTTTTTATATATGATACAGCGCTATTCTGCCACAAAGAAGGATAAACTAAATTTTTAGGTGAATGGATGAAGCTTGGGGCCCTATTTTTATGTGAAATAAATTGGACACACATGTTTACATATCACTATTTCTCCTGTGTGAGAAACTGAAAATGTAAATAAAGACCAAAATAGAAGATAGATATTGAGAAGTAGGAAAAAAAATGTTCAGATAGAAAGGGAAGCAAGAAAGGTAGAAGGAGAAGTGAAAGAAGAGGGAAAAATGAAAGGAATAGAAGAAAAATCGGATACAAAGCTTTTGTAAAGAAAGAGGTGAAGAAGAGTTGAAGGGAGGAGAAGGGAATGGGGAAAAGAGAAGTATCAAGATATATTATATACATGTACAAATGCCCTATGTTGAATGTGATCATTACGGATATCCAAAGAGTAAAATGAAATTAAAGAAAAGAATACAGACGTTGGTCAAGAGCAAAATACTTGCGTGAAGAAAGTTTCTTGCTAGATACCAAGATTTAGCATAAAAGCAGAATATATAATTAAAACAATGGAATCCTTGCAAATGAATTCACAAAGTTAGCTCGTTTGCACAACGAGTTAAACACAGGCACCCCAAAAGATACTTATGAGTCTGGACATTTAATTACTGATTTAAAAGACATTACAGAACACTAAGAAAAGTATAGATTTTATTCAACAAGTGACACTAGAATAATACACATACAGTAAAATAATGAAATTAGATCCCATATTTTATACAATACACATGTCTGATCTAGGCTGATTGAAGACGTATGTGTGAGAGGTAAAACTGTAAAACTTCATGATTTTAGTGTAATGAAATATCTCCATAATTTTAGTGTAATAATCAGTATCTTAAAACAGAGGCAAAAACATGAACTATGAAAATTTTGATTTCAACAGAACTTATAACTCCTGCTCATGAAAAGGCCTCTGAGAGAATGTGAAAATATAAGCTTCTGATTGAGATAATATATTTGTAGCACACATAACAAAATAAATTATTATTTACAATATATAAAAAGCATATACCCATCAAAATGAAAAAGAGAAATAACTCAGTACAGAAATAGACAAAAAATTTGAAAAGGTACTTCATAGAAAAGAAAACTTAAATGGTCTACAAACAATTGAAAACACACTCAATCTCATTAGTTTTCAAAGATACAAAAATTAAAACCACAATAAAGTAGCATTACTAGTAGGAAACTACTAGAAAGTTAACTAAAGTAATTATTAGCAAATCTGTGACCAATTATGGCATTTACACAGAGCAGGAGGAGTATTCATCCATATAACATTGTGGAACTTTGTTGGACATTGTCTAGCAAAGTCAGCTATATAAATACTATATGAATCAGCACATCTACTTGTAGTTACATATTCTAGAGAAATTCTTGTAACAGAAAAAGAACACAAAAGTCTTTAGAGTGGTAATTTTTACATTAGCAATAAACTGGAAGTAATGAATTGTCTTTTAAAATTAGCATGGATAAAAATTATGATATAACTACACCAAGAATAAATGAGTCTATAAATATACAGTAATTAAAAGGATCATTGCACAATGTGTAGGTCTTCAAAACCTCGTGTTACACATAATAAATGCATACAATCTTATATATCAATTGAAAATACTTGGAGAAAAGAATGAATTGCAGCTATAAGTAACAAGACAAGCAAGTACATGATTTAATCTTATGAATCTAATATTGAGTGAATAAAGCAAGCTATAGAGGACTATGGATGATTACAGGAGAGCCCATATACTAAAAATAAGCATCACTAAATACATTGTTTCATGGTGCAAGTTTTGTGGTAAAATTAAAAAGAAACACAGAGAATGACAACCATGGTGGGAGAGAAATAGGAACTCAACTGGTGACAGTAACCTTTGTTTTAACTGGATGGTGCCTAGAGAGCTGTTAATTTCACTATTTTTCATTTTGGTTTTGGTACAACAGATGTTTAGAAATGCTTCTTTGTGTGTATTTGGTGCTTAGCTGTATTGGTCAGTTTTTCACTGCTGAGACAAAATACCTATCACTCACAACTTATTTTGGCTCACAGATTTAGAGGTTTCAGGACATGGTAGGGTAGATTCAAGGCAGGAGCATCATGGTGGAAGAGTGTGGTGGAACAAAGCTGCTCACTTTACGGTAGCTAGGAAGCAGAGCACATGGGAAAGGCACCAGGGAGGAAGGTGCCAGCGGCCAACATTGTCCCCTAGATCTATAGTCGACCACAACCCACTCAAACACACTGAGAAGTGTGCTTTACTAAAGCCCTAGGCAGCTTGCAAGTCAATTAAGTTCGCAATCAAGATTAGCCTTCAGTTCTACCCATCAGCTTAACAACAAAACATGTTTTCTTCAACCATACTCAAGTCTCCAAATAAACACATTAACAAGGTCACAGTTCCACCTAAAATCGTGTAACTATTCTGTTTATGACCAGAAACACATGAACCCTTTCACTGATGTCTCAACATTTCCAGCATTGCTCAAAGTTGTAAGTTCAAAATCTCTTCTGACACTGAAGGTAAACTCCTAGTTGTGAAAGTGTAAAATTCAAAAAGTGAGTTACTTAATATCAACACAGAAGCCATGTGAAATAAACACTCCTTTCCAAAAAGGAGGAATAAGGGGAAGAACCAAATTCAGCAGGAAAAATATTAAGCCCTGTAGCCCCATGTCTGTTATCTCCTGCACATGACGGTGAGATATAAGTTTTAAAGGGCTTGGACACTACCACCCCCATGACTTTGCAGCAATGCAAACCGCAAAACTGACCCCAGTTTACTGTTTCTAGCCGTCCTCAGCAGATGTTCATGACACCTCCACCTTCCTGGAGTCTCCATTTTCTTTGCTCCCATGGTTTTCTGTATCACCTTTTCAGGGGCATATTGCTTGGCCTTTTAGGTCTTCTTTAAAATCTGGATGGAAGTCTCCATGATCCTACAACTCTTCCATTCTTCATGCCTGTAACTGGGCCCCCTTAGAGCATGATTACAGCAGCCTCTACCTACCTGGATAATTGAATATGATAAACAAATCCTGGAGGACCAATTCCTAGACAACCCTTCTTGAGCTGGAGGCCCAGGAGCTCTCTTCTAAAATAAAAAGTTGACTCATTTTCTACTCTTTAGTCTGCAGTGAGGAGATCTTCCTGATTTCTTTAATGCCTTTAGGCATCTTTCTTCTTGCTGTGGCTCAAAGTACAGTTAAAAAGTTGAATTGAGAGTAACTTGTGGTGTTAGTATTTTGAAAGATGAGCAAACATTTTTAATCAATTGTAGGCTGAAAAATGAATGATGACTTGCGATATTAGTAGTATGTGCTGTTGAGCATCATACAATCACAACTGAGCCAATGGTTTTTTCTCTCTCTCTCTTTGAGAATGTGGATGATTGTCTCCCAACAGCAAGATGAAGGAGATCTCATCTGCAGCGTGGGAGGAGAAAAACTTAAGAGGGATTCTTCCCTTCAAATGTGATTAGGGAGATGAATAAAATGTGAAGAACATCATAAGAATTTGTAGAAACTCCCCCTAAATAAAGCTGTAGCAGTGTGAGGGAAGAATCTGCTTAACCACAATGCAGTGCCACATTTTCATGAAAAGAAGGTAAAAGCAGGTGTAATTGGATAGGTTGTGTGCTAAAGTTGCACAAAAAGAAGATTCCACTGAGCTAACAGATAGCAGTGATTCTGGTAGCGATAGTAAATGTCACCCACACAATAACCCTACTCTCTTGTGTTCTTCACTCTAGCCAGAAAGGTTTGAATGATAAGTTCAGTCTAATTTGTTTATTTTTCTTTATATTTTGTATTTTCTTTACATTTTATATTATGCTACAGAATCATAATCATTTTTATATGACTATTTTCAGGTTTTTGAAGGAAGCATCTGAGTTGCCATTGTTCTTATGAGGAAATTTGCAAGTCCTTTGGACTACAAGCAGGTTTCCAGAATGAAATGTGCTTGCAAACCAAGGTTTTACTGTAGTTGGTTTATTTTTAAGGATGCTAATCGCTTCAACAGTCACACCTCTGGTGGTCCCAATTTACACATTGTTTTTTGTGGCCAGATCATGAGTTTTTCTAATCTTTTTGCTTTGCTTTAGCTCCCAGTTTTCACTATAAATCTTGGTAAACTCTGCCAGTAGCATGACACATCCTGTTGTGCTACTTTAAAATTTCTTTTATCAGATGAATTAGTTTTAAATTCAATCTCACACAAGCTGTTGTTAGGGCATGGAAAGAATGTAGGTACATTCTTTGACAGAATGAAGTATGCGTGGCTACAATTCAAATTCCTAATATAGTCCCCATTTCTACTTGACCTTTGTTGTACACATTCCTATAGGCATTGTGGTCTTTTGACCTCTGACAAGTGTCTCCTATCAGGCTCTGCTTACTGCATTTTAGGTTTTCTTTAGCCTGCTTCTCCAACCTATTCCGAATTCCTCCCACACACCAGTTCCAAAGGCTCCTGAACCATATGGTCATATGTAGTCACAGCAGTGACCCCATTCCTGATACCAATTTTCTCTATTAGTCAGTTCTTGTTGCTTGGATAAAATACTAGACATCTCAAATTTAAAGGAAGAAACCTTTATTTTGGTTCGGAGTTTCAGAAGTTTCAGTCCGTAGTGAGCTAGTGCAAAGCAGGAATACCATGGTAAATGGGTTTGGTGGAGCAAAACTGTGCTCTTCATTAGGGCTCAAAAGTGGCATGGGATGAGCCAGGGACAAAAGAGGGAAGGACCAGATCTATTCCCCATGGTCACACTCTCACGATGTAGAAGTTTTCTTTACTAGTCCCCTAGGTAGCTTTCAAGCCACTTCAACTGAAAGCAAAGATTAACCATGACATGAATAAAGGCATTTTAAAGAAAGTGAACAAAATATCAATTTTCTGATCACATTACAGTACTCATTATAGTGCAGTATATAAAAGTCACTGGATTTTCTCTATTTTGTGACTTCTGGAACAATGAATCACAGGAACCACATACATATACTATTGTTCTTATAATACCTTTTGGTTTTTCTACCACCCTGGTATTTACAATGCCCTCCAAATGCAAACTGTTATTGCTTTTCAGATTTGGTCATGTTATGCTCTTTGAAAATAAGAAAAATCATTAATTAAAACTGGAGTTTTGAACAAAACAAACTAATACAAAAGGAAGGACAACCTCTTTCTTAAAAAAATCTAAAATAGCTGCCAGCTGGGATGGTACAGTGTAGGGGTCAGAGGGGCAGGTTTAGGGCACTGGCACATCAGGGCTTTAATCTTGATTCTCCCGCATACTAATGGTCGTGTAATGGGCACTGACTTTTACACAGCATTTTAAGATAGACAAGCTTCAAAATGTGTCTTGAGAAACATCCTGGAGGGATTGTAAAGAGTTAACTTTGCAGTTCTGACTTTGTCCTGAAATTCTTCTCCTTGCCTGAAATGTTGAAGTATATATATCATTATGGCCAGAGCCTGACCTGGTCACATGGTGCAAGGTAAACAAGTATGGCCAGGCCTAGACATTCCAATCTATTACCATGGAAACCAAAAATGTATATAAGGTGAGAACAAAGGCAGTGAAGGGCCACATTCTCTGGTCGGGAATGGGGGGCAATGACGGGTCCAAATTGATCCCAAATTAAAATTAATTAAAACTCCATTTGTTCTGAATGAGTTTTTGGATCCCCTGCGGAGTTTGACCGGATTTCTGATTTTTGCTGCAACAGTCGTGCCATTGTGAGAATTGTGTGGACTGGTGCAGGGAAAGTTATTATTGGGCTCTGCAGATGAACTCCATACTGGATAATTGATACCTATCAACAATATTACATTAGTAAAGAAGAAGAAAGATGCAAAGTTAGTATATATAGATACAGAAAATGAGAATTTATTTTAAAATTAGCCTTTCTTCTGTTATCTTTCTGGCATGATAACCAATGCCTGAGATAATTAGCTTACAAGTAGAAAAGGTTTGTCCTGGCTTATGGTTTTCCAGGGCTCAGTCCCTGAGCAGGTGGACCCAGTGGTTTTGGGCCTGCACATCATGATGAAATCAAGTGCCAGAGCAAAACTCCCCACCTCCTGGCCAAGCAGTGGTAGCAAGTGGGAGGGAGCCAGCGTCTTACTATCCCCTTTACAGGCACATTCTCAGATACCTAGACTTCTTTCCCTGAGCCCAACTTCTTAAGGGGTCTACCACCTCCTAATAGTTCCAAACTGGGGCTCAAGCTTTGGATACATGGGCCTTTGGGAAATAGTGAAGACCCGAACTCAAGCAGCTTTTATTAAAGATGTAAATTCTGTAGTTTCATATGCTTCAGAGAGCATTTTGATCTTTTGTGATTAAGAAGTAAAATGAATAAAACTTAGTTTTCACCACTGGCGTGTGTATATCATCTGACCTGACCATGTCGTTTTTCTCACCTAAAATATGATGGTTACGTTATGATAATAATACATTTCCTCTGTATTTCTATGGGATTTTGTGACTCTTTAATCGGTTAAAATCAGAAAAACAACCTTATTTAATAAATACATTATTATTGTATTCTAAGAAACATTATTTTTAGTATATGTGTTATAGTTTTTTTTTTAAAAAGCAAAGATAGATAACCATTCCTGCTTTTAGCACTTGTGATTATATTCTCATAACCTATGGTCATTACCACTGAAGCTGCCCAAAGTGCAGTTGTGTTAAATGTGTCCTATGTGCCTAGCATGAGCAAGAGGGAAGTTTAGAAAACATCAGAACACGAGAATCTGTAGAAAACCAGAGTAAAACAAAGCCTCAAACCCAAACTTTTGTCCTCAAAACAAAAAACAAAACCCAACCCTGAAATTGTGGTCACATAGGAAGTGTACCTAGTTCCCCAGCAGTATTTAATTCATTTCTGTTGTAAACCTCATGGTGTATTTCATTTGAATGGCATGGTTTTAAAGTGTCACAGTAATCTGAATGACTTCCTTCTCTACATGATCGATGTGAGGCAATAGGAATAAAATACCTTACAGGAGGAAAATTCTCCTCTGGTAAATTAACTTCTCAGAACATCAGGGTACGATTTAGTACACTGTAAGAGGTTATTTACTAAATGGTATCTAGAAGAGTTAATTTACCTCATAGTGGTAAATGGATTGCTACAGCAGAATTGCCTACTCACCTTAGATACTTCGGAGGAAAGTCACTATTGGTTTATTCATCTTGAAGCTAAAGAACATGTTTGCCATAATGATGGATAATTGTATCATACAATTTCTACATTATTCTGTTCACCAGCTGGTGGACCACTGGTTTTTTTATTACAGGTTTTCCTTCAGTTTTGTTAAGAATTAAACTTTTGGAAAGCTTTTAAAGGTATTCTTCAGCTAGTCCTTTCTTTCATGGGCCCTAAACCCCCATTCATTGTAAGATAGCTCATTACATTATGTATGAAGACAGAAAAAAAATTCTGCTAATTAAACCCTTACACAATACATCTTTATTACTTAAGCAATTTTTTATCTTATACTTGTTGACAGAATGTTTTTAGACTTATTCAGATACATATGTTTTAATCGTATACTGCTCTTACAAATTCATGAAAAGTAGAGGTAAAGGGCAGTATATGAAGGAATTCCCAAGTGTCTTTAAAGTCAGAGTGTGAGTCTTCTGAATTATTTTTCAACTCAGCATCATTTATGTCTACATTTTCCTACAAAATGGCTTGTTTTGTGCCTGAAAAGAACTAGTAAACTGGGGTAGTTCTGATACTTTTTCATTAGGGTCATTGCCCTAAATTCAAAGCAGTTGGAAACCTCAACTAGTCTTAATGGTGATTCAGTCTTCTCAGAAAATGTCAATAGAAGGATTTCAAGAAAGAACCAAGGCTCCTGTTCATTTTCAAATGGCCTTCAGATGTTTTATTCACTGAAAACCAGGAGGCTGCAGGTCCCAGTTAAGCCACCAGGAAAAGCAACCAGCTTTGTTCATGACTAAGCAGATAGCCAAATCAGGAGGACTTCCTTCTTCTAGTGATTTCACTGATGCTAAAATGCACTTCTAGTCCCAAGACCTTCAAAGTGAAAAAGTGTGTATTATCACTGATGAAACATGGCAGGGAAATTTAAAAATCACTCAAATCTATGATAAACCAACCTCTCTATTTACATGAAGCTATCAATGTGCAGCTTCAATTATTATGTGCTATCTTGTTAGTGTCATTATAAATTGGTAAGAAATGTGCAGTTTAGGTACATTTTTCTCTTTTTCTCTCATTATAGATTTGATATCACACTTTGGGCCCTAAGTTTGAGCCTTCCCATAGCTGTGATACACAATTACACATCCTATTTGTTGAAGACAGTCTAGTTCTAGGTGAAGCTAGGCTACTGATGCTGCCCGAATACATCTTGTATTCCCTCTGATGCATGGGATGCACATCCTACTGCCTTTGCTTCTCTAAAGCTCCTTTACACAGGGTTCCACTAGATTTCCACCTCCACCCAACTAATAATGCTGACCAAAGTGATCAGCATTCTCCTCTCCCTCCCCAAATATTGGCTGCTTCTTTTTGATTTATATAAGAGAAAATTAGGACCTTGTTACAAAGTCAAAACACCTTTGTTTTTCAGGCTTAGGAATTCACAAGTACAAAAGTAACTATAGCCAATATTCTTAATCCCTTGGGCCTTTTAGTTAGAAATAGTGCATACTTAGATGGGGTTTTGAAGAGAGAGTTATGTATTTTGAACATCTGAGGGGCTGGCATAGAGTAGTTAATAAATCATAGAAGTTATTATTATTATTATTATTATTATTAGGTAGAAAGTGGGGTTGGAGGATTTTCCTTCCTCAAACAGTGCAAAGACAAATAGGTCTGATTAAGGTTCGGAGAAAAGGTAGCATTTCCAAACAAATTCCAAACAAATGATGATGCATAAATCTGAATTAAGCTGATAGGACCACAAATGGATTGTGAAACTTTTCTCTGAAGTTAGTCTTCTTAGGGTATAATTAACATCCATTTGTTTATTTCTTGAGTGAATCATTTAAGTCTAGCTGATCAGGTTGTTAGAAATTCAGCAGGACTGACTCCTGATTTTAGACAAGGAAAGGAGTAAAAGCAGTAATCACAAACACTTTGGAAACACCCTACAAGTAAAGAGAGGGCAAAGACTGTGTCATATGTTTTCTCCAAGACAGCAGTGTCATCATCTTAACAGTGAGGCCGCTGCAGCCCAGATAGGTCGTCCCAGCTTGTCCCAGCTCTGTGATTGTAGTGGAAGCGACCTGTGATGTGGCTAAGGTCTGTTTTTTATGCCAGGTGGACCTCGCGCTGCAAGTTGTGAAGCCTTGCTGTTGCCTTTTTAAAAATAGATCACTTCAAGACTTCCTCCATAGTCTGTCTCACACACTGAGCGTGGGCATTTGTTCGAGGCTGATAAGTAATAACTGAAACAGCTGAAAAATATTCTTACCCACATATTCTTTAAACTCCAGTGAAATGAGTGTGGCTGCATTGTCAGAACTTCGATTGTCTGGCATGGATTTCAAGTTACAGGCATAGAGTTATTGATTCTCACAGTAGAATTTTGAGTCAAACCAGAAGGAATCTCTGCCATCAAATTGTTCTTACCTCAGCACTGTGCTTCAAAATCAATGGAAATGTAGATATAGAATAGAAAAATGGAAACTAACATTTCACCTAGAAACTTAGTAACATTATTTAAGTTTATAGGTTAATAAATTTTAAACTTGCCTTTGAAAGGTTACATCAACATTCATTTCATCAACATCCTTAAGCAAGGGTTTACTTTTGTAATTATAAATACATTTATTGAATGCTGCTATATATTAAGTACGCATCTATAAAATTTCTTTAGGCAACATTTCTGAGAGTAGAATGTGGCTCAAAAGCAGACGTACTTTTTAAAGGCTTTCAGTGTATTGTATTGGATGGGCTTTGAGAAAAATTTCAGGCTACATATTTACAACAGAGACCTGCTTCCTAATACCATTGCCAGTGGTGAATTTTATTATTTCTATGAGTTGCCAAATATGTAAATGAACATGGCAGCTTGTCTAATTTGCATTTTATTCATTATAAGTAAAGTTGATTTCTTCATGCATACACTATGTACATTTCTTCTTTATATTTCTCATTTCTGACTTTTACCCATTTTTCAACTGGCATATTCATTATTATTGAATTGTGAAAGCCTTTTATAATTGAAGCATTTGAAATGTATGCTCTAAATATTTTCCCAGTTTATTTTTAATTTTATTTATGTTGCTCTTGGAGTTTTCCCCCCACCCCCTCCTTAAGTTTTAGTTTGAAGATTTATGCAAGGATTTTGTTTTCTCCTGAAATAACTACCTTCAATAGATTTCATTGAGTAACATAGGTTGAACACGCTACCATAATCTTCAAAATCACAACTGGGCCAAGGTCCTTAAGTCAAGGCCTTCTAGCCAAACTACTTTATATATATTACATTATTATCAAAATGCTATTGTACCTTACAATCCTTCCATCCCTCTTTTCTCTTAGGGTCTGATTTGTATCTCTTGACAGTTCTCCCATACTCTCTAATTCTTCCCTCTCTTTCTTTCCCAGGTGCTTTCGCTAATAAAATCCTTGCATGCTTACTCTCATTTCTGTCATCTGCTTCTTAGAGAACCTAGATCAACCAGGAGAACAATGTTGGTCAATCTTCTTATGTATTAGGGGTTTTAGATTTCTTTCTCTTTTTTTTTTTTAAACAAACACTCTAGATGTCTTATTAAAGATATTTTCCCCTCCAGTTAATGGCAATAGGACACATATACATAAAATTTGCATGCAGTTTTAGTAGGTGTATGCAAACTTTGGAGACCATCCAAGGATCCTTTGAAAATCTACTGGACACCGGGTCAAGCATCCTCATAATACTTTCTGAAGATACTGATAGTCCGTGCTGATGATGACTAATTATGTTTTATGGACTTTTATTTTCCCCTTGTGATGCCTCCTGCATATCCATTCATACCCTGAGGGGATATTCAAATTACTTAAGCAATCAGAACAACACCAGACTCTAAAACATGAACCAGTTCCCACCCTGTACTTTCCTATTCTCTTTCTTCCATATGATCTGTGATTCTAAACATGTATATCCTGTGAATTTTTATTATGAAATTTTCAACTGCTTTTATTAAATGTCAACAGGGTATGTGGCCTTGTGTAGGGGCAAATATCAGGGAGGAAAAAGCCCCACAAAAACTAAAAGACAAGAAAACTAGCAGTAAAAAGTTCCTCTTTTTCTTGAGAGTGAAGTGTAAGCATAGCTTGAATGGTCTAAGTTTGAGCAATGGTTTACACACCACTATTCTTTAAATATCCAACAAAAGGTTTTCAAAGCAGCCATTTTTAATTGGTCCAATTCTCATTCATGTCTTTTGAAAAACCCTAACAATTTGTGTTGAACTGCATGTCTACCTTCTTGTGTTCTAACTCCTTGGTTCACTTTGTCTCTTGTCTTTCCCATATGGTTCAAAAAAGCACTACGCATAATGCTTTTCTCTGGCGTGGCCTTTTGATTCCTAACATTCTTCTGAGAGCCTTAACTCTATAACCATTACCTGATCATGGTGCTTTCATCTAGGATTAAGTTTTGCACTTCTATTGATCTTCCTCTGTGGGGTTGAATGTAGTAAATGAACCTCCTAGCTCCCAACAAATTTGCATGTAATTGCCTGTCCAGTCCTGAACGCTGAATACAGGGCTGGAAGAATACACCAGTTTTAACAGAGCCAAAAATGTTTTTCTTTCAAAGGCTGTACTCTTTTGTAAAAATGGCATATATGGAAAGAATCAGAAAGCTTTCTCAAGGTTTGGGAAAATGGTGAGGTGGGGGATATCTATGCTACCAAAATCATTATAACCTCAAATGTACCCTTTGAGTTAATCTAGAGCTGGCATTAACCTCTTTTTGGCGACTGGAACATACGGATCTACATTTATGCCTCCCTCAAAGAGAACAGAAATATTTTAATCATTCCTGCTTTTCTCTACCGTTGCTTCATGTGGATTTTACTATGTAGTGATAAAAATTTGTCTTATACAATGACCTTGATGGGTTTAATGATTGATCCTATTTGAAGAGTTATTTTTGAATTTCTTTGAATCAAAAAGTCTTTTTATTTGAAGTCAGGCCATTTCATATTCCATGTTATATACACCTTCAAACTTCTCCCCTGATCTATCACAATGGACAAGATATGGAATTATTAAAGGAGATTTAAAATTTCCTACAGAGAAATGTCTGTTATGCGGCTCATTACCTAGATTTGACACTGAATTGTTTCAAGGTTTAGTTTTTAATTTTTTAGAAATTCTGACTTAATATTTGTACAGCACAGTGTTCACTGTCTCTGCCAATGCGGCTTTCTTATATAACACATACTCTATCTACTTGAAAGCGTTTCATGATGATTTAAAAAAGTAAATTGGAGTTTAATTTGCTTTGTGATAATTGGAGACCCACGGGGGGGATCTCATATCAAGAAGCCTGGGAGTTATTTCTCATAAGTAAACCTCATGGTTCTTTAGCGAACACAACAGCTCTGCACTGCGATGGAATACTTGGCATGTGATTGATAGCAGGGTCAAGGTTGCTTGCCTTGTTTGTCCTATTCAGCCCGAGGAGCTGATGAAGTCAGCAGGCTAAAGACATGCTCCGGAGTAATCAGGAGGAATTACTGAGGAGGAGGTGTGGTTTGTGAGGAAATGTTGAAAGGATTTTTAAATTGCACTAATAACTGATGAAGTTACAGCATTATTAGCATTGACAGGAATCCAGCTGTGTCTTTAGTAACATTCTAACTTTTTATTCCAACCCTATGAATGTGCAACACTGACATTAATTTGAATTAAATTCTTAGACAACCTACTTCAGATTAGTTCAAAATGCAGAGCATTAACACTATTTCATAAAATTCTGAGAGATATGAAAAACAGAGATACTTAAATCCACTGCAAAGATGATTTCAGAAAATAGAGTAAGTTCCATTGTTTTAGACCAGATCATTCTACCAAGAATTTTTCCTGCCCTTGCTGCTCTGTTAATTATGTTAAGGGGATGTCATTTGACTAATAATAGTACTTTAAGGCACTGTATTAAACCCTGCATGTGCCAATTCATTTGATTCTACCAGAGCAGTGAGACTATGAGGTGTGGAATACATTAAGATGAAGAAACTGAATTTTAACAAGAACAAGAAATCTGTCCAAAGTTCCCCAACTTGTGAAACCCATTCTCTAGGTTTGGGTCCTGGCTGTCAGAATCAATCTTTCTAAAGTAAAAACTGTGTGAGTCTTGTATATTACCTTTCACTGAAAACCAGGTGGCAAAGTGGGAGGGTTCCAGATGAAGAATCAGATCTATGTTCTAATGCTGACCCTCTCCTCACTTTGCTTGTGACCCACTTTAGAAAACTTACACTAAAGGAAATGAACATTTAGATGAGAGATTTAAATCTCTCCCCATATGTACATCCTTCTTCCTTCTTGACTCTGCTTTGGTTTTATTTGTACATTCTTCAGTACATCTACATAAAGAAATGTGCTTAAAGATATATAGAAATAAAACAGTTCTCGTGAAAGGACATATTGCAAGTGAATGTATACTATGATTCACATAAAATAAAACAACATTATTAAATTCTCTGTCACTCTCAAGGAATAGGACAAATGAGACTAAAGAAACGAGCATGCTCAGCTCTTTGAAATGAGTTCCACGTGCTGGATTTAGAGGCATCACTTCCTAAAGTCTGAAAGTAACTTTCAGAATTCTGCCTACAATATTTTGACAATTTATGGAGGAAGGGAATACTGTTGAATGGAAAGCCCTGCCTTAGTCATCGTAACAGAGATCAAATATATGTTTTAAAACTATAAACCTACAAACCTTTGGTAATTTTGCAGAACAGCTGGTGGAGACCATGGGTTCACCAAGAATGAGCAATGCCAGTGTGCTTCATTTCACATTTAAGGTTTGTTACACTGGGTAGCTTGAAGAATTTCTATATTTGAGTTGAAATAGTCACGCCCAAACTCCCAGAACTTTCACATGTACTCCTGTAACTTGTGAGATGCTGGTTCAGTAGGTCTTGGTTAGAACCAGGCATTTGTGTTTTATAAGACTCGCATTTTTTCTGATCAACTTACAATTGGGAAAATTTTTATATTTTTTCTTTGCAAATATACATGTTTCTTTTGATCTTCATGCTGTATGCAGAGATATAACTTCTGTTTTGGAGCCTTACCAAGTTTTGGACGATGGAGAGAAAAAGAGAAGGAAGCAAAAAATGCCTCCTTAGGAGTGTGCTAAACTAGCAATTCCAAGATTAAGAGTGCAGACGCGGAGCTGGCTTCCTTCCTCCCTGGCTATGTAGGATACTTTCCCTGTTTCTGCCTTTGTTTGTTTTTACACTGAAAAGAGTAATAATGCTTCTTCATTGGGTGTTTCCATGATTAGTCAGTTCCCTACTTCAAATCATCATGGCTACCCTTTAGGATGGAGTAAAGCCAACCTCCTTGGTAGGCTCAGAAACCCCTTGTAGATGTTCATGTAGGATTATAGGAAGGAGATATCAGAGTTGAGACCCAAGGCAGCCACAGCAGTGACTCAGGTGAGGTGTGGTGAAGGTCCAGGTCAGAACGATGACAGAGGGGTTGGAGAGACTTAGGTAATGAGTGCTGGCAGAAGCACCTCAGACCTCTTGGGGGACAGAGATGTTGGTCATTGGCAGATGATGTGTGAATGGGAGGAGCAGAGATTTCTCAGATTTTTTTCATTTGGCAAATAAACAGGGGATGTTTGTTCAAACTGCTGTTGATAATATAAATAAAGTAACTTTGGGGAGGATATAGGAGTTTTATCTGAATCTTTGAGATGAATTGTTGCTATTTCCATAGAGAGCTATCCAGTAGGTGACTGGATTTTGAGGAGAAAGGGGGCTATTGATTGTGGAGTTACTCCTAACGCTACACTTACGTTAGGGTTAGATTTTAGTACACGCACTGCATGGTGCAGTAACTTTGTAAAGACAAAGATGCAGTTCTCTCTCTTCTAAAGCATTCAGGAGATACATGGTTCAGAGACAGTCACAGCTCTGCCAACATTTTGCTTTCTGTCCAGCTCACTTTTCAGCTATCTCTGGGTCAAAAGTTGCTGCTAGAATTCTAACGTTCATATTTACACACTCAGTTTACTGGTAGCAGTTTGGGGAGGAGGAAGAAAGAAGGCTGTGACTCCCCTCATTAAAAAAATCATTGCCGGGCATGGCAGCATACACCTGTAATCCCAGCACTCAGGAGGCTGAGGCAGGAGGATCATTGTGAGTTCGAGGCCAGCCTGGGCTACAAAGTGAGCTCAAGGACAGCCTGAATGCATAGTGAGACCCTGTCTCAAAAAGACAAAAAAAAAAAAAAATTATTGCAAGTGTGTCACATCTGCTGATACCTCATTGGCTAGAAAATAGTGACACGGTTTAAATTAGATTCAAAAGACCCTGAGGCATGTAGTAATTTAGCTGGATGGATATGTGTCTGGTTAATTGAAATTTTGTTTTAAAATGTGGAAGAATCTGGGTGTGGTGGTGCAAACCTGCAATCATAGCACTATAAGAGGCTGAGACAGGAGTGACTTAAATTAGATCCAAGCTTAGGCAACATAGCAACGTAGAAGAACCCATCTCAAAGTAAAAAATAAAAAGAGCTGGGGGTGTAGTGAAGGCTCAGAGTTTAATACCCAGGACTAAAGAAAAAAATAAATGGAAGAATAGCACACATGTTGAGACATGTGTTGGTTTTTATCAAGGGAGTGGGTATGCTTTGCAGGGAAGGTTAGGAGAGTGAGGGAAGCTTTGAAGGCTGGGCAAGCGTTTCACCACTTTGTAGACACTTCTCAGATTCTGCCCTTTTATTTATTCCCATAGTATAACCTCTGGATTACATGTTCTTGGTTCCCAACAATTGTTTTGTGTTCTTCCCATGTCAGGTTTCTGTAGCCAAAGTTGGCCTACCAGAAAAACATGGCTGGAAAAATTAAGTTTATGAAAAGTTTGAGATGACTTTATTTTGTAAATTGTGTCTTTGAGTGAATTCTAATCTGAGCACTTTCAGATCAGAAACATATTTCTATAACTTGATACTTACAAATTTTGAAGATGCTATCTAAGACCTCTATAAAACCTCACCTTCATATTAACAATCTGGTTAGAGTGTTGCTGAAAAGAAAACACCCAAAAATGGTGAAAAGTATGCTGGTGTTCCTTTTCTTAAAATTACACCAACAAACCCTACAAATTAAAAGTTAAGTAAGTTGTCACTTGTGACAATTATCAAATTATTTATATAGCCTATTTATTTTTGTTTGTATTTGCTTTTTTGATGGTTCTGTCTCATGGAAGATCAATTTTCCTGTATCTTATGTGGGAAAAGTTACCACAGATAGTGTAATGTGGAGACAATTCTTATTTGTGAAATTTCAGAATGAGATTTTTCTTGCCACCACATCTGTTACAAGTTGCTCATAGGTGGTGACAGAGGTTTTTGTAAAGTTTTTATTCCACTGATCCTGTGCTCTGTGTTGGGAAAAGACCTATTGCAATGCATTTTGTATGCATAACACATTCATATAAAATCTCACCTTTAGGAATTTTAAAATAGACTGATTTCAAAGAGGTTAATTAATATACTTTAAACAGTGGACCATATAGTTTCCAGTAACCAGGTTTATTTTAACATCATGTGGATTGCAATGAAATCTCATAACTGTCAATTATATTTAACTTTATTTCATTAGCAGAGAGGCCAGATATTTTTGTACATCTTGCTGAGAACTCATGGTACTAAGTATACAACTTTACTGTAAATTGCTTTATTTTAAAAAGTGCCTGTTTGTGTCAGGGTATGATTGACATTTTGGTGGAACTGTGTAGAACACTGGAAATAATATTCATTACTTAACTAATGCATTTACAGGAAAGGTCCAAATACTGGAAAATATTTCTGTAGAAAAACTGGTAGTTGCTTTTGGAACTATGCAGCTTTGTTGTCGGAGCCACATAGCTTTGTGTGGCGGCTGAACTATCTCATAGGTTTCCATGGATAAGTAAAAAGTTCATGTTTTCATACATGCATTACACGGATGTATGAACGCAAGTTATTTGTTATGCACTACAATATGTGAGCGTAAACACAGCAACATGCATTACGGTGTGGTCTGTATGACAGGCCTGGCTTGTGCCATCAGCAGAAAAGTCATTCTAGGCAGGAAGCAGAAGTAATGGGAAGATACAGTCATACATACATATTATACATAAAAGGGGTGACAGATACCAAATTCCAGACTGAAGTGGTATTGAGTCTAGATTTTAAAAGTAGATGGTAAAAACATTCGTAAAACTTTTAGCTCCTTCCCCTAAATAAAGAAATATACAGGTTCAGAAAGGAGAGAGAGGGAGGAGCAGAGGGAGGGAGAGAGCAAGAGAGAGAATATGAATTTGAGGGAAGACCTGTTGGTGTTCTATATATTCTCCTTTCCTACCCCAACTCAGGGAGAAAAATCTGTTGAGCTGGGTTCCTCGACATAATAAAGAAGACTCCTGGGAGACAATCCTGAAAGTAAATGGCACATGTTTTCCACCAGAAGGGAGGCCCTGTGGGCAGCCAGCTCCTACCTGAGAGAGGGAACGATGTGAGATTGAACACTGGCTACTGTCCACTGGAGCTAAGTAAGAGCTGACTGCAATGCAGAGAATGTGCATTATCAGGGGCTGCGGAGACAAATGTGTGGTTCCTGTGGGTTAAATGTGGGAAGGGTGAAAGAACGTCCACCTGGGATCATCTCAGATTCCTTGTCAGCGCAGATCATCCCCAAAGAGGCAAACAGAGTTTAACCAGCAGACTTGATTTACCTCATTCCTTGATCTAGGGACAGAGGCAGCAGTAACCAAGTTTAACCAGTGCTTTCCTAGCTTCCAGGCAACAGGAGAAAGTTCTTCCAGGGGTAAGAGTCTCCTAAGACCACACAGACGCACTAATGAAGAGGATACTTCTCACAGGTGCCTTACTCTTCAAGTCAGAGGCCAACACGCAATAGCTCAAGGTGAATGAAAACTTATACCCTGGCCCATGATCCTGGGAGCAGGGTGAAACCACAGAAAGATAGGGCAGAAAGAGAGTAAGAGTAACAGTTATTTGCCATTCTGTCCTTGAATTTCCTATTCTAAAGTATGACATCATACATTTATTGAGATTACCTGGAATAAATATATAGCGAGCTTAGAACAGTAACTGACACCTACTAAGTACTATGCAGGATGAGTCATTTGAGAGAGAACCAATAGTTCCTAGCTACAGACTCAAAGGATCAAAGGGATAATGTTTTCAGGAAGGACAATGTCAGTTATACATGAAAAATCCAAATAGCGAAGGAAACATCAGACAAGGTGTTCTGGAGAGCTTGCATTCCGTTGTTTATGTTTACACAATGATTTCAACTATTCATACCATTTTTCCTCTGGAAACTTTGCTGCAGATCTGACTTGATATGAAACAAAAATTTCCAATATTATCTGGTCTAAAGAATTATTTCCTCTCCCTTTATTGTAATTGTTATCTTGCATGGAATAAAGCCAAACATTGCATGAGAGAAAAATCATGCTAATTATCTTTGTGAGATGGGAAGCACAGTAGTAGCTACGTTTCTCTAAGCAGGTGGGCACTGCTGACCAGGGCACTTGTTTATTGCTATCAGTGCCCTATTGACCAGATGTCACTTAGAGCAGAGATTTCCAACCCTGTATTTCAGGTAGATGCTTCTTCTCCACCTGATTACCATCCACAGTACCCAGGCAGAGCAGTGGTTCCCGACATGCAGCCAGGGGGTGCACATATACCGGATGGAAGAGGAGATGTATAAAGATAACCTTCTAAGCAGTTCTGCCACGGGTCTCCCCCACCCCTCTCATACCACCTTTCTGTCCATTCACATCTTGAGAATCCAAGTGACCGTCCAAGGTGATTCACTAACTGACAAGGCCTTTTTGAAAGAGAAATGAAGTTGGTAAGTACAAACTGTTTTATAAAAGATTTATTGAGATATAATTTATGCACAATATAATTTACCCCATGGAAACCAGCCAATTTAATGGTTTTGAGTATAGTTACAGACATGTGCAGCCATCCCTGAAGTCCACTGCAGAACCACAAATGTGAGGTCTGTACCTCTTAGTTATTACTCCTCTCGCCTATCTCTCATGCCCACCTCACACCCCTGAACAACCACGTATCTATTTTCTACTCTATATAGATTTACCTGCTCCAGATACTTGTATAAGTAACATCACAATATATGTACTTTTTGTTGAACTGAGCTTTCATTTAGCTCAATGCTTTCCAGTTTCATTTATGTTGCAGCATGTATTAGTCTTTTGTTCCTTTTGATTGCTGAAAAAATATTCCACTGTATGCATATACCGTACTGGTGCATCCCTTCATCTGTTGAGGGCCATTTGAAGTGCTGCTACAATATACCATTTCAACTATGAAGGGCATCAAATCATGGAATTGATTTTATTTTGGATAGAATTACTAGATTATTGATGTCTAACCATTTACCAAACTCAAGAGAGAAGTATCAACTAAAGAATTACAAACAATAGTGGAGAGTTCACCATAACCATCAAAATGTAGGGCTAATTGATTTCAAATGTTAAAAAGTGAAACAGAGCCCACAAAACCGGAATTTGTTACTAGAGCTAAGGAGCTGCCCAGGCTTCTGGGATTCCTGGACTCAGTTTCACTGTGCCTATCTTTGCTGCTAATGAACAGGTATGGATTAAATCACCAAGAATTTCAAAAAATGGATTCTCTTACTTATTTATAACAATCGACTGGAGGTTGAACAAACATATCTCATAAAAGATAGAGCAGCTTTTAATACAGCACTGCCAAAATATTAGGGCGAATAGCTTTTTCATTTTTTTTCTTGGTCTTGGCATAGTGTACATAAACATACAATAGCTTGCTAAAATATTCATAGACTCCCGGCTTGCAGTACAGTAACTTAATAATAAAATATTTTGAAGAGGGGCTGATGCTGTGTAGCTTGTGATACTGCTAATGGGTTTGAAGAGGATGCTAATGCATTGTAGGAGGAAGTGAATTGAGCTCTCATGTGTAAAGGAGGATTATAAAATATAATTATGAAAAAGGAACAGTGGCAGGCTTGAGGAAGTTCTGTTGATGTGTGGGTGCTACAAACGACATGTTTTGTTGATGATAAAGAAAGCTTAGATGGATATTTACTATGCTGGCAATCTCCTCTGTCCGGGAACATGGAGTGCATTATAGAAATGGCCATTTTGTGAACTCCAGAGTGAAAATTAAATAGTGTAAGATGGAGGCTGACAAGACCCGGGGAAGCTTTTCATTCTGAATAACAGTTGTCTAGGAAAGCATAGCTTTCATATCAAGAACTTCATGAAGGCATAGGAAGGAAAAAAAAAGTGTCATGTCTGTCAAGGTAGAGGAAAAAACTTTTTTTTATAGTAAAAAGAAGCTTTAAGAATTATAGAAAATTAAATAATTCATAATATGCTGGGAGTGGAGAAGCATAAAGACTTTCTAAATATCATTTCTTGAGCAGCTTTGACAACTTGTTATAAACTGCAGGCATCAGCACATGCCTCAGCCCCCTCAACGTAAAAGAAGAAAGGTTCTTAGAATTTTAACCTGATATTTATAGAAAAGTACAGTGCCTAATAACTCAATTGGGTTAAGAGAGAGAAAGGCTCTGATTGCCATAGGTTTGGGCTTAAACTTTGAGAAATTCTTAATGGTGTGCTTAAAGATCACTGTTTTACTCCAAGTTTTAAACCAAGGGTGCATGGGAAATAGCAATAAATCTTACTTTTCAGAAGTACTTAAGTAAATAAGTGTGGCCACTAAACAGCTATTTGTGTGGATCACTGTTTGTTCTAATAATTTAGACATTGTTTACAGCATTTATTAAATGAGTTGTTTCTGTAAATAAATTCTTTAAAAAAACCACACACATCGAAAAAACACATAGCACCAAGTTTAAACAGATGTCAGTATTTGTCATATTTTTCAGCCTCCTCTCTCTGTCTGTCTGTCTCTCTCTTTCCCATGTTTTTCTCTCTGTCCCTCTTGTTCTATACAAGCAGCTTTCTTCCGATTTATCTGCATTCTCATCCTCATTTGTTCTCTTTCTCTCCTCAGAAGAAGCCACTTTTGAGAAACAGTTAACTTTTTGCATGCGTTTTCAGTGTAGTTAATACACACATACATATTACTCATTTGCAATCTGATATAAAAATGTACATTTTCAGTATCTCTCTAATGGTATCTTTTTGTAACTTTTTTTTTCACTCAACAATGTGTTTTAGGATTTGTGTGGCTGTATTTTCATGTATTTACACTGTTATTTGGTATTTTACGGTATTAACAAACCAGTTTTTTTCTATCAATTTCCCTCCTGGAGGACTAAATAAACATAAATACAAATATGTTTCATAAGTCAAAAGCCATTCAGATATTCAAAGTAAAAATTTTAATTATATAAAGCAATAACTTTTCTTGGTGGTACTGAGGATTGAACCCAGGCCTTTTGTATAGCACTATATCCCCAACCTTTTTTATTTTTGAATTTGCAGTCTTCTAGCCTCATCTCAATAAGGCTAGGATCACAGTCTTACACCAACATGCCCAGCTTTGGTAACTTTTTGGCTGAATATTTTGTTTTTTGATTTTTTCTTTCTCTATTTTGGATAAGTATTGATTTTCCAGTTATATATCCTATAAAATCTACTACTCTGTGTTATTTTTTGTTTATCATTTGTTTAAAGTACTTTTGTAACATTGAAGTTTTAGAATTGCAGTGTTCTCTGATTTAGCATTTTTTTTTTTTTTTTTTTTGTACTGGGAATCAAACTCAGGACCTTGTGCTTGCCAGGCAAGTGCTTGTGCCACTGAGCCATATCCCTGCCCCTTAACATCTTCTTTTACCTTTTGTGTTTCAGTGTTTAGAAATCCTGTTCTATATTAATATCAGACATATATTCATTAATGTATTTAAAAATTGCAAAGTATACACTACTCCAGGTCTTAATACATTTATGTGTGTGTGTGTGTGTGCACATCTGTGCACATGTGTTTGCAATGTGACAGAAGGATATAATTGTCTCTTTTATAATACATTGGTAATTGTTCCACCACTATGTATTGGCTAGCTTCTTATTTCCCCAGTGATTTTTAAAGCTATCTTTATTCATATATATTTAATATTCTGTTTCTAGTTGGGCAAATAGGAGTGGAATTGCTCAGATGAATATTTAACTTTGTTAGAGACTACCAACCAGCTTTTGATAGTGGCTGTACAGTTTTACATTTCTACCAGTACTACATGAGTGTTCCAGTAGCCTTGAATTCTCCAGCATTTGATATGGTTAGCCACTCTGTTGTGTGTGTGGTGTTGGCAATCAAACCTAGACCCTCACCTATGCTAAGCAAACGTTCTACCACTGAGCCATATCTTCAGCTCTTGATTAGTGTACCAGTTAGCTTTCCATTGCTGTGACAAAATACTTGGCATACATGAATTGAAAAAGGAAAGATTTATTGTGGCTCATAGTTTCAGAGGTTTCAGAGTCCATGATTAGCTAGCTTTAAAACATCATGGCAGAACAGTGTGGCAGAGAAAAGGTGTTTGCCTCACGGCAACCAGGAAGCAACCAGAAAGTGAAAAAGTCCCCAGGGACCTACTTCCTCCTACTAGACCTCACCTCCTCACAGCCTATTTACCTAATGAGCTCACCTGTGGATTAATCTGCTAGTGTCCTCATGATTCAGTCACCTCTCAAGATCCCCTCTCTGAGGAGGGGAATCAAGCCCTCAACACATGAGCTATTGGGGGACATTCCATTACTGCAATGTTGAAATCATGTTTACGTTTAAAATGTCTCCTCCAGATTGCATATGTTTGGAAGGTGATTGGGCCATGAGGGTTCATCTATTGATGAACTCAGTAGCTGAATGTGTTGTTAGAAGCTGGCAAGAGGTTGGAGGTAGGACACTGAGGAAAGGATCTGAAAGAGTGGGTTCTTGTCCCCAACTCCTCTCTTTCTGTCTTGCTGTTTCCCAGTGGCCATAGGGTGATTATTTTTCCCCTGACATGCTCTTCCAACAGATGTTTCTGCCTTGGAGGTATCTAACTATGAACTGAATGCCCTGAAATGTAAACATATTAAGGCTCTGTTCTTTTAAGCTGTGGGTGTTGGGTATTGTGTCCCAGTGATAGAAAAGATGATTAATACATACTGTCAAAGTTACTTGTCCATTTTTAATACTAATCATCTTAGTATGCATTTAGTGGTATCTCAAGGTGCTTGCCTCTTTTGATAATGTGCCTTTTCATATTTTTGTTTGTTTTTTAAATTGATTTGTTTCTTTACTGTTGAGTTTTGAGAGTTCTGTATATATTTGGATATGTGTCCTTTGCTAGATATGTGATTAACAGCTAGTTTCTCTCAGTTGGTAGTTTGTTTTTCATTCTGCTAATCATGTACTCCACAGAGCAAAAATTTTAACTATGATAAAGTCCAAATTATCTTTTAAAAAAAAAATTAGCGGTGCTTATAGCTTTGGGTCTAAGAGATTTTTCCCTGACTCAAGGTCACAAGCTTTTTTTTTTTCCTATGTTTTGTTTTACAAGTTCAGTAATTTCATATTTTCCATTTAGGTTTACAATCTATTCTGATGTAATTACTGTAATAAGCCTAGGTTATAAGTTGGTCAGACTTTTAAATACAGATGTCCAGTTATGCCAGCAACATTTGTTGAAAGATTATACTTTCTCTGAATTGTTTTTGCCCCTCTGTCAAAATCCAATGGCTTTATTTGATTCTAATGTTATACTTCACTGTCTTGATAACTTTGAGCTTTGTAGATCATGAAATCACATAGTGTGATTTTCACCTTTGCTCCTTTTCAAAGCTCTGATGATTCTAATTTCTCTGTGTTTTCACATGTGCATTTAAGATTTATTTGCATATATCAAAGACTTATACTGTACTGTTGATTGGGTTTATGTTGAATCCAGAAAACAATTTGTAAAAAAATTAATGTGTACAACAGTGAGTCTTCAAATAGATGAATAGGACATACTTCTCAATCTTCATAAATTTGTTTGATCTCTTTCATAGTGTTTAGTATTTATTTTGTTAAATTTGTAGCTAAACAGTAGTGCTTTTAAATTTCTACGTCTATATTTTTATACCTAGCATATAGGAATGCAATTCAATAGCTCTTAATTTATATTTTTATTTGGAAGGAATTGTTTTTAAGATAGTTAAAATTTTAATGAGTCAATATAAATTATATTTCTATTTTGTCCTTTAATTTTATATCTTCCCATAATTGTTCTCCTATAAATAATTTTGTGGCAATTGTAATTATTTTTTGTTACTAGGGATTTAACACATATCCTTCATAATGAGGTAAATCCTAGCCCTTTTTCATTTTTGATTTTGAGAAGTCGCACAAGGTTCAGTTCAACTTGCAGTCCTCAAGCTTTATCCTCCCAGAATGCTGTGATCACAAGTGTGTGCCATCATGTCACACTTAACAATTGTGAAACTGCATCATAATTTTATTTATCAGTGTTTCTTTGTGCATAGAAATATTATATTTTTATATTAATCTTGCACCAATAATATCACTAAACTTCCAAACTTTAAAATTATACTTTGTATTATCTATGTAACTATTATTATTTTATTATATAATCAATTTACAAAGTATTATTAATGAGATATTTTGCTTTTTCATGCTAAATGTCCAAAATCAGGCACATTTTTATACTCACAGGACAGTGCCAATTGGACAATCAATTTTTCAGTAGTTAAAATAAAAAAGCATTTGCTTAAATAATAGTTTTTCCAAAATAATAAGCATGAAAATATTTTATTGCTGTTTTTAAATTTATGTTTAAATTAATTAAATTAAAGTAATAAATATTCACTTTCACACCCACCTCTAGATAATAAAGACACACATGAAGCTAGTGACTGCTTTATTGCAGAGCATGGCTTTAATTAGTTCCAATATTTCATTTTTCCATGTAATGTTTTGACCTCATTTGCATTTTTTATCCTGTTTTCTTTTAATATATTCTCTTGTTCCTCCTTTTTCAACTGAATGATTATTTCATTAATTTGAAATGCCCCTTTTGCTAGGGATATAGCTCAGCAGCACAGCGTCTGCTTGGCAAGCACAAGGTCCTGAGTTTGATTCCTGGTACCAAAATAAACCCTTCTTTTATGTTATTATAATTGATTTAAGACGATTATAATTTTGTTTACAGTATAGTTTACATGCATCTCACTGTCAATTCATTTTTATATTCACTCTAATCCTATTTTCAAATCTGTGACTCATGAATAATTTAGGGAGATTTAAAATTTTCAAATGTCTTAGTGTTATTTCTATCATTTTAATGTTATTATATCACAGATAATTTAATTGGTATAATATATATTCTAGTATTTGTGGGGCCTTTACTTGGGGTCTGGTATGTTTTATCTATTCCTAAGTTCAAGTTCTTTTTTTTTTTTTTTTTTTTTTTTTGTCTTTTGAGGCAAGGTCTTGCTATGTAGTTCAGGCTGGCCTTGAGCTCACTTTGTAGCTCAGGCTGGTCTTGAACTCGCAACAACAATCCTCCTGCCTCAGCCTCCCAAGTGCTGGGATTACAGGCGTGCGCCACCACACCCAGTTTCAAGTTCTAAATTTGTTTTGTGTCTTTAGTAATTTTTAGTCAGTGGGGTCTATCAGTGCTAAAAGACATCGTTATGATCTCCTTCTATAAATGTTATTCTGTCAGTATTTTTGTAACGTTAGGAAGTTTTAATAATACGTTTAAGACGAAAAGTTTTGAGAACACACAGTTCTCACTCTTTGCAGTGGTTGTAGTGTCTCTCTCCTCCCTCCTTGCTTCCCCTCCTCCCATTTCTCTCTCTCTCTCTGCCTCCCACAATTCCTCTCTCTCCCTCTCCCTTTCCTTTCCTCCTTGAAACTAACTGATGTGTTTGGGATTTGAGACCAGCAAACTGGAATGAAAAAAATGGGGAAGGGGAAGCCAATGAGCAGATAACCGTGATGCAGAAGCCGGAGGAAGCTCTCTGGGAATTGGGGAGGCTGCGAGATTTATTGGTGGATTCATCCTTGGCAGATGCCCTGGGATGTTAACTCCTTCCTACCTCCAGACTGGTCACAAAGCCATCAGCAGCGTACCAAGTTCTTAAGCAGAGAAGATGAAAACCAGGTGCTGAAGCTGGGGATCTGTTGTGGTGGAGGCAGCCCCTCAGCAGCAGCGAGGGCTCAGGGGACAGAGGAGTGTTGGCGTAGTGTACCAACAACACTTGGACTTAATTTATCTATGGTCAAGTTTGATTTTTAAAATCCTACCTGAGAATGCCTGCTTCTCAGCTCTTGATCTTTGTCCATTTTCATTATTTGGATTTTTATTCTCAGTAATTTTATTCTGTTTATTGGATTTTTTTCCCTTTTGTGACTTAATAACTATAATATATATTGAATTTTGTTCACATTAATTTTTTCTTTCTACTGATTTTGAAAATAAAACTGTTCTTTGCACTTTCTTGATGGTTATCCTTAAAATTTGAATAAGAAATATTTACCTTAACCTAAAGTTAAATATTTGTTATCCTTAACTTTTTTTTTTAAACAGAAGAAATAGATTTCTTAGCTACATAACGGTGGTTGTGTAATATTTTAATTTGTACTTGGTCTTTATACACCTTTTTTTTTTTTTTTTTGCCTTTTTTTGGTATTGAGAATCAAACTGAGGACCTTGTATTTGCCAGGCAGGTGCTTATGCCACTGAGCTATATCCCTGGGGTCTGTATAAATGCTACAAAGCTTTTACCTATATAGCTTTTATCTATAAATAGTTGGTATTATTTTATGTAGCCAAGATTTACTTACTGATTGATTTGTTTAACATTGTTTCTTGTATTATATATCTTCAGTTTGGATTCAGTTTCTTTTTTCATTAAATATGTCCTTTGATAATACTTTCAGTAAGTAGTAAAGTTTTTTCCCTTCCCTGGTTTGTCTCTGTCTCTGTCTCCCTGTCACTTTCTCTTCTTTTTCTCTGACCCAAATGGTGTTATCTCCCACTCTGAAAAAATATTTAATCACATACAAATTTTCTAAACAAAATTCCCTTGTTGTGTTGCTTAATTATCTGTTGCCTGTTTATTTCTTGTCCCTTTGTACATAATTTATACTTCTTTCTGCTGCTTCTCAAACTTGTTTCTCTTCTCTAGCAGTTATTGTTTTTACGGTGATGTATCTGGATGTGGAATGATTTTTCCTGGCTGCTGTAGAGTCATTGAACACACACCTTTCATCTGAGGACTTAGGTCTTTCATCTTCTATGAAAAGTAACTTGGTCATTTTCTCCTTTCCTTCGACCTTTCCCTCTTCCACTTCTTCTTTTCAGATTACGTTAGCCAGGTATTGATATTCCTCATTTTATCTGTTATGTCTCTTCACTGCTTTATATTCTCTCTTAGTGACCGTCAGGGCATTAGTCTGTGTAATTTCCTCAGGTGCATACTTTTATCTACAAATTCTCTCATCTATTTCTATTCTTTAACTTATCTCTTGAGATTTTAATTTCCATGATAATATTTTTTATTTCTATAAGTCATCTTGGTTTTTAATTTTTTCTAATCTCTTATTTCAACCTATCCAACTTGGCAGCGAGGAAATTTATGCTTTTAATTAATTAATTTACTTTTTCTTTCTCCACTTTTTTGATTGCTGTTTTATCATCCCAAAATTGTGTAGTTTTAATACATTTTGGTCTTGTGCCTGTCATAGTCCTTCTTTTTGTACTTGGTAATTTTTCCTTGTGACCACATATTTTGCGTGTGTTGAGGGGGGACACTTATTCTTTCCATGAGAATTCTTTGTCCTGAGTTTTCAAATTGTCCAGGACCCCAGGATGATCAGTGGTTCATATCCAAGATATTTGACCATGAAGAAGAATATCTGGGTTTAGACTTTCAGCATAGCTTCTTGTTTGCTTTGCTTTCCAGCAGAGCCCAGACTACCATAAGCTTTTTGTTTTCTTGTTGTCTTCCTGTTCCTATGGGCAGGATGTTTGCTGGCTCTCTTATGTGTATGCTGTTTAATAATCCCAGTTTTATTAGGTAGTTTCTTTCCAAACTTCTTTTTCTACATAGGTGATACTCTTACCTTTGAATATCACATGCATACCAGCCTTTAAGTGACCAAAATAGAATCCTTCTCTTTCTCTAAACTCTAAGAGAGCTGCAGAGGATACCCCTGGCCTACTATTCTGATTTTTCATTACCTTTTAAAGTGACTTTAAGAAATTACCTTCTAATTACTTAAAGCTCAGCTAAACATAAAAATGTCATTTATCTTTTATTCACTGTTTTCAGAAACACTCAGAAATTTGTACTGAGAGCATCTTCTGACTTAGTCTGCCACATTGCTAGATTGAAAAACTGAAGTAATTCTTTTGATACAGATTTCAGGACACACTTGCAATATGTAGACTAAATGATCTTATTAGTGACTAATCATATACTACATGCCCAACTTTGGAAAGGTTCAGATAACAGCCCATAGGGGTAATGCCAGTAAATTTGCTTCCATTCTAAGATTTTAAATAAGGTTTTATGAAAATAGAAGCAACAGAACATGTATTTTTCCAGTGTACGTTATGCAATGCTGTCACATTATACAGAACCTGTGACATTAAGTAGACCAAACATAAAAACTCAATATTTGCTCACTTTTCTCTGTGCCCCACGGTGCGACTGAATAATTCAGAATGATAACAAACAACCTCAGCCCACCTCATTTTCCACCACTTTTAGCTGACCTAGGGTTTCGGGAGCTCTTGTCTTCCTTTGTCTTTGTATTTTTGGCCCTATTTATTATCTTTCTGGGACAATCTGACATGTGGCTGACAATGATTTAAATAAGACTTAATCTGGTCAGTAGAAAAAAATGCACAGACTCACTTCATTCAAATTCTGAACGTCTGTGTTGTGTTTGTGATGGTGACCCTGCACCTATGAAACAGGGCTGCCATCTTTGGTGTGCAGTTAGCTGTACGGAATTTCAGAACAAGTCAAACTCTGTCTCCTACGTCATGCTGAAAAACTACTGTAGAATTAAAGCAGCTCGTGAAATCACTAAAAGAAAACTTTGAAGGGCTACGAGAAATCCAGTTGTTCATATATAAAGCATAATATTGCTCTGGATTGCGGTGTTATTTTATTGCCCTTCAACGAGCATCTTCCATAGAGGAGCGGCTCCTGGGTACCTGCGGGTGTGCCCTGCTTCCCGCAGATGTTGGGAACGTGGCTTTCTTCTCTTTCTTTTTTTTTTTTTTTGCGGTACTGGGGATCGAACTCAGGACCCTCGCTTGCTAGGCAAGCGTTTATTCCACTGAGCTATATCCCCAGCCCTGAACGTGGCTTTCTGTACAGGCTCGTTTCAACTGGTCTTGAAAAGAAAACATAGAGAAATGGAGAAAGAGGAACAAAGTGTTTTGTGTGTGTGTGTGTGTGTGTGTGTGTGTGTGTGTGTTTTTACCTTAAACAGGAATAGAACCTTGTAAATTCTAAAAAGATGCAGGAAGGACAAAATAATCCAACAGAGAAAGCAGCAACCTACAAATAAGAGAGAGTATAGCCAGGCACAGATTCTGATACTTGCAACCCTAAAACTAGAGTGTATTTGTACCCAAGATGGTTAAGAAAGCTAAATAAATTATAATCTCTTTGAGGTCGATTCTTTATTTCCATGTTTCCCTTCATGTCTCTAAACAGTACTTTCTATACTTTTAAAATCTGTTGAAGAAAGAAAAAGAAATATTTGGGGAGGAAGAAGTGCTCTATTGTATTAGAGCTTTTATATCTTGCTACTGAATTCATCTCTTTGTTGGTCCATATTTTAGAGCTGACTAACTATATTGTCATTTTAATATTACCCTGGGGTGTTATATTTTCAATTTAATTATGTTTAATTGGTTGGATAATTTGTGCTAAGTTTTTATTCTCATAATTATCCACGACTAGAAGAATTTTACCTATTGAAATTTTACTTTTCTAAATAAGTACTAACATCTGCCTGGTAGAAGCAACCTGAATTGTTGAGAGGGAATATTTTAAAACAGTTCTGTTTCAGTGACAAACATATTACATTGATTTAGAAGTTGTTTGATTATTTTGAAGATGTAGCCTTTATTTCAAGATCCTATAAGGGAAGAAGAGGACTGACAGGGTTGTCCTGAGCGCTGACTAATCTATGCAAGGTGCTGTATATGTGGGACATCGGTCTCATGGTTAAAGATATTCATAGATATTGGTGGGCTCTCCATTTAGTTCTTTACAATTTTTTGCAGGGGTTAGTTGGCATGATATGTATCTCAAGCTGCTTTTTCAGTAAAGCAGTGTCTTGGGCAGAATCACCCCAACACTTTGTCTTACTTGTGCCCAATGTTTAAGCAAGCAACGTAGAACAATAAAAGAAACTCTTCTAACCCCTGTGAAGATGACTGTTTACTAATGAAACAAATCCCTATCTTCCACCTCATTTTCACTATATCACCCATGGCTGCAGATGCTTCTAGCTGTCTATTGACTTTATTCATGTGCTATAAGCAATGATTTATAAAGCCAGACTATAAATAAAATTGGATAGTAGATATAAAAATTAAAAAGAAAAATGATTTAAATGTTAAAAAGAAAAAAAAAAAGAATCAGAGATGACTTAGAGAAACACAAGAAATTTAACAGAATGTGTGATTCATTAGTTGGTATGCCTGAAACTAAATTGAGCTCTGTGTTATACAAAGGACAAAGCACAATATAGTGTTGGCACAAAAAATGATATAGGAAACCAGTAGGCTAGATGGTATTTATTGAATGGTAATTAGGGAGGCTACAAGTTATTTTGGAAAGACAATTGCAATAAATTCTGGCAGGAATCTATCATTTGCATCTCTGTGTAGGGGATATTGGGTAATGTGATAAACAATGTGTTCAGTCATTTTGTAAAAGATATACAGTCTTCTACAAATGGAAGCTAGTAGGGAGTGAGTGGAGAAGCTGAAGTTACACTATGCAATTACAATGCAAAGGAGTCATTTTTCAAAGATCTTGGTTACTACAGCTGACACTTAGTTCTTAAAGAGCAAATTTAATTTGGAAAGAATTTCCCCTTGGTTCAACAATTAGAGTTTGAATCACCTGCAGAATCAGAGTTAATTCATGATTAAACTATGTGACCAGACTAGGGACGTGGGTATTTTTGAAAAAAAAAGTCTGTATGTTGTAAATATCAGATGCATGAATATTATGAGATGGAGGCGGGCTGTGACATGGTTATATGGTTATAAATAAGGCCATTATTATTTTAAAAAGTAGAGTTCAACCCTTTCAAGCAGTTAGAGCATTCTAGATATGCAGTATGAAAGAGGGTATTTTGCTTAAGAACAAATGCAAATGCTGGTATAAGCGACTGGGTACAGAAATCATCAAAGAGCCCTAGAGAGCGTTTGACTTTAGCAAAACTCGAAATCTTCTTTTTGGGCTCTTGGACATGAATCAGCTAACAAGAAACAACCCTGTTTTGCCATTAATGCCATCCATGGTCAAATCAGACAGCCCAAATTCAAATGTTAGCTCCACAACTTATTAACTGTAGAATCTTAAGAAAGTGCTCTTTAAAATCTTAAATATCTTTTATTATATAATAAAGACACTAGTGAGACCTAGCTCGAGGTGCTCTTATGATATGAGGTAATCAAAGCACTTAGCACTGTGCCAAGAATGTTCTATGCATTCAATGCCATTAACTATAAATACAATGATTAAATAAAATTAGTATCTCCCAGGTATTTGAATAAATTGTGCTATGTTTAACAAATACTGTCTAATTGGAAAATACCTGTGAAGAACACTGGTTCTATTTGAACATGGTTAATGTTAAATCTTTATTTCTTATAACATCTAGCCACCAAGCCCAGCTATTTTTTAACATTCGCCTTTGTTGGTATAATAAGAAAGTGCCTACTAATTTTGTAACTCTGTGTCAGTACGCTGTCAGGCAACTTGTGTGATAGATGAATGAAATTTCAGTTATAATTTTTTTAAACCAAGTTACTTAAAACAGGAAAGAAGAGTGGTAGGTTATGGCTTTCATTTTACTTACTTTAAAAGCTCTTTGGATATTAGCTAAGATTCAGAGTATAGGAGTTCTGAGCAATGTGTCCTTATAGAGGGTAGGGTTCCTGTACTGTGTGTAAGGAGAACTTGTAGGTTCAGGAACTATGCTTATACTATAGTTAGGGCTGCATTTACTGTGCCATGAGACCCTAGCAAGTGTGAGGGTGTGGAAGGAAAAGTGGGAATTTGCTGAACAATTCAGAGTCTGTGTATTTATGCTTGGGTAGTTGTGATTTAGAAAGTTTGTTCTTAGATCAATAATTCTATTTTAAACCAGAAAAAGAGACCTCTTAAGGAAAGGTGACACAGGGGAACTGAGCAAAGGAGGACATAATTTTATATTTCTCTGCTTTGGGACACAAGCTATGCACAAGACTAATGTCCTTGAACAGAGCCTCTCTGATTCTGTTTAAAATAATAAATCTACAGGATTCACAAGTATATAATACAGTCAAAATTAAACAAAGTGTGGTGGATTAACTAATGATCAACTTGTTACCCCCAACTGAACTGACTGAGCGTGGTGCTGGGTGTGCAAGTCCCATCTGAGGATTGCTGCCAACAGCATAAAAGGAGAACTGGAGGGGAAGACGGTGTGCCGTGGCTGAAGAAGCTTGTCATACTGGTTTTCTCGATGTGAACTCAGTTGTTCTCATTCTTGGAGGATCTCTGGGCCGCATTGTCAGTGAGGAAGACTGCTGCTGTCTTTCGGGGAGCTCTGGTCCTTACCTTGAGCCTCACTTCCTGGCTCAAGTGCAGATTCCTCAGATCTGCTGGCACAGATCTTTCATCTCATTGACTTCTTGCTTCCACCACTGGCCTTTGGGCCCTCGCAGTGCAAATCCTTGGTGCAGACTTGAATGAGACATTGCATGGGCTCTAGGCCTCCAACTGGGTTCATGGGGGGCATTGCCATGGCCTCTAGTTCTTCAGCTTGACTCGTGCAGGTCATTGCCATGGAATTCAGGCCCTCAGCAGAATGCTTTGTCTCTCTCATACGTGGACAGATCTCTTGCACTCTTCTGCATTTGACTTTTGGGGTAAATATTATAAAATAATCGTATAAATTGTGGGTTCTATAATAAATCTATTCCCTTGCAAACCCTGGATACAACACAAGGGTAGTAAACTTCAAAGCTACAATGATAATAAAAAACTTCTAACTTGAAAATATTGACCAAAGAGTCAGCCAACCCACCAAAAACCTGCATTAGTGACCAAAAATGACTTTATGAAAATTAAAATGGAGGGACAACATCTTATGCATCCTGAGAAATATGGCTTTTTTGCAGCCGGGGTTTACAGTGAGTTTTTATGGCCAGCAGCATACTAGATATCAACGTTTTATCTAACCATTGCAATTCTTAGTGTGTGCTAAGAATGAATTTTGATTACATTTTACAGATGAAGGACAGTTAGACCAATCCTGATGATAAACACCTTCTGGGGCCCCCTGCAACCATGTGGCCTTGGTATTTGTGAGTAAAAGAGTCAAGTCTATCTCATACCAGTGAACCTGCTGACCTACAGGGGCTCCTTTTCCTTTTTGGAAGGCATGATTGGAAAAGTAAGTTTTAGCAAGGTCACCTTTGTCATAGGCTGTGGAGACGAGTTTGGCAAACCAGGACCCATAGTCCACATCCCCACCATCTCCTGTGTTTGTGTGGCCTGTGAGTTAAGAATGGTTCTTACACTTTGAAGTGGTTGAAAAGCTGTCAAGAAATGTAGTATTTGATATCTCTATGAAATTCAAATTTCCCTGTTCATAAATGAAGTTTTATTAGAAAACAGCCACACTTACTCACATATTATTTATCACTGTTGCTAAAAAGGCAGTTGATGAGTTGCAGCAGATGCCTGGAAGCTCCTAAGGTTAAATTATTTAGTATCTGGCCTTTCATAGAAAAAAATCTAGTGTGCTCTGCTGTACATGATAAACTGAGGGAGAGGGACAGGCTCTGCAGAAGACTCGAGATCCTTGAAGTCTACCGCAGTGTCTACTAAGTGAACTAAACAGCAGATATAAATCAACGAATGAATAAATGAATAATAAAATGTCTTTGAGCACTATTCTTTTTTATTTCCTTTGTAATTTATTTTTGTGACTCATCTGTGAGAACTCTTTCTCAGGAGAGTAAAAGCATTGGTGACCTCAACTTGGCAGAGAGGACACCAGGTTACCGGGAATAGAGCTGCAAAGGTCCACGTGGGTCAGGCATCAGCCTTCCACCCTCCAATTTTCCTTCCTGGCCTATTTGCATGATTTGAGTCAATTTTAGATGTTTTAATACCAAGGTTCTTTTTTTACAAGTGGCTATTGCTGTAGGACACTATGTTTTTGGAGATGGTGAGATCTTTTTTATCCTTTTAGCTAAACTCTGAGGAAGGATAAATAAAAGACGAAGATAAAAGAGGTTAAAGTTTAAGCAAGTTCTCAATCAAGGCTCCCAGACAGATGCCAGGGAGGAGGCAGGAGCTCCTAGGTTCACGTGTGCAGAGAGAAGACCAGTAATCACCAAGAGACAGCTTGCATCTGTGGAAATTTTGCCAGGTACGGTCTGTCCCATGGACACAGTGCTGAAGGACACCGTGAGATGGCTGTAGGCCTGGGCCTCATGCACACAGGCCACAGACAATCTAGGCTTTCCTCGCCAGTCTGTCACCTCTGTGTGAGAGAATACCCTGTCCAGACTCACAAGTGTGATTCTAGAAGCACAACCAAATCAAGGCAAAGGAGGGAAGGGGTGCAGGGCATGTTAATGACAGATGTCTACAGTATTTGCATGGTGGACATTTTTTTTCTTAAACCTGGGTTCCATCTAATGACTCTTGTTTTAAGTCCTGATTTGTGTGCCAGAGCTGTGGCCCAGCTGTCTGCACTGAAGTGCTTTGACACATTATTGTCCTGTACACCGGGTTGCTCATTTAATCAGCCGTGGCACTGCTCTTCACATAGAGCGTGTCACAATTGACAGATTTATCACAAGACTGTGGGCTCTATTTTCCACAGTACTGTGGAACCCTTTCCCATGAGTGATAGCAGGAGTGATGTTTATGCATGAAGGGAGCCTCTTCGATTGGGCAATTGTAGCCCTCCACTGCCGGCATAGGCACAGTTCCCACTTATCAAGTGGGGCTAATAGGGGATATTCGTATGCACTGCAGAATCACTTCTCTGTACATGGACCTCTACTACAAAAATAATTGCTGCTCACTGGTGGTAAAGATCTCAGCAATGTCAGAGCCTTAATGGTGAGATTAATGCTCTGTTGCTCCTTGGCTGGGCCATTTTTCTACAATGAGGGAGAGAAAATTCCTAGTTTCAAAACTGGATGAGACATTTTTCAGGTAAAGTCCAGGGCTGTGATGATTTGCTATGCTACTGGATAGGCTTTTTTTTTTTGGTAGACAATTTTCTGTAGACTTAATTAGGTGGAAGCAACCCATGAATGGCTTGTGGTTCAAACCTAAGTCTGCTACTTAAATAATAAATCTTTCTGAGCTTCAGTACGCTCAGCTTTAAAATAGGGAAGCTGCGTTAGATGGTTTCTAAGCACTTTGCTCATATATCTGTTATACAGTCATGTCATAGTGGAAGTGCATTTTAATTTTCTTTTCTTCTTTTATCGTAGAATGTGTTGGTATCTCTCATTTCATCTCAAGAGCCTACCCTAGTTACCAGTATATATTACATGCATAATATATGAATCATATAAAATTATATTATAGATACAAAATTATATACATATATATTTATTGAGGCTCCATTATATATTTTTAACTGAGAATAGAATTTTAAAACTTTTTAATTTTATGAATACATATTTGGAGTACATGATGTGTACACCTCCTCGTGTGGAGCTGGCACAGGCACGTACCCCATCTCACCTCCCTTCTCATTCCTTTTCCTCCCTTTCTCACCCCTCCAATGCTTGATCCCTTTTCCATGTGAGAAAGGTGTGTCTTTCCCACTTCCTATTATCTATCCTTTGTTTTGCTCTTTATTTGTCTTGTGGCTTTCTCATATGAGAGAAACCATGTATTTAAGCTTGTGTACCTGATTTCACTTAACATTATGGTTTTACAGTGCATGCATTCATTTTAAGAAAATAAAATTTTGTAATCCTGTAACTAAATCATTTGTATACTCATTCAACTATAATGAAACTCAGAATGAGATCTTTCTTTCTTTCTTTTTTCTTCTCTTTTTTTCTTCCTTCCTTCCTTCCCTTCCTTCCTTCCTTCCTTCCTTCCTTCCTTCCTTCCTTCCTTCCTTCCTTCCTTTTTTGAGACAGGGTCTCACTGTGCAGTTCACACTGGCTGTGAACTCACTGGGTAGCCCAGGCTGGCCTCAAACTCATGGCTGTCTTCCTACCTTAGCCCCCAAGTACTGGGATTACAGGCATGCTCCACCATGCCTGGCTTATGGTTACTACTTTTTGCAGCAACAAAAATTTTAAAAATTTTAGCAATTGTACTTATGGCATTAGTAGCATTTGTATTATGCTACTTTATTATATTATGAAAAGTATTTGATAAAGAGAACATATTTACTACTGGGAAGACAGTCAAAGAAGACATCAGAGTAAACTTAGTAAATTAAGTGAATGTGATTTTTATCTGTGAAGTTGATAGAACAGGCATAAAAATGGGGGCAACCACGTAGATTAGAGGTAAATAAAACCTACAGAATCTGAGCAGAATAGAGACTGTAAAAGAGCGAGGTGATAGATGGATGGGAGCAAAAGTTGTCGTTGAGCCAAAGGAAACAAGAGAAGCATAGTGACCATGTGTGAAGGGTCCCACTGGAAACCCAGGTATGATTTGGAGTTATTGCAGCAACAAGATAATTGTAGGAATCAGTGGCACTGTATCTGAGAAACCCAAGTTATAAGTGCCATTCAAAACCAGTGTCCTGGGAAAAACTGGCTTGCAGGAGAGGTACTTTTAACTGCACATCCACTTTGGCAAACAGAACCTGATCCCTTTCTTCTCATCCAGGAAGCTCAGCTTCTAGTTTCTGTGGAATACTTTCAGACTGATGCTCTGGCTTCTATTCATAAGTAAGGTGTTTAGAAAAGTTGCATGTATTATGATATCACTTCACTATCTCTTGAGGCATCCTTTACTTTTCTCCTGGCTTGCTGTGACTTTTTCAGGTGTTGGTTTTTGTAATGGTGGATTTTATGTGTTAGTTTGATTGGGTTAAAGCATTAAGTATTTGCTCAAACACCAGTGTAGATGTTGTGATAGAAGTGGTTTCTTTCTTTTGGTTTTAAGGTGATGACTTTTACAGTAGTAGAGTGTAAGTAAAGAAGATGACATCCCATGACTGGAAGGTCGCGTCCAATCCCCTGAAGGCCTCAGTGGAAAAAGACAGAGGTCGCCCAAGGGAGAAGGAATGGTTATGAAAAATAATTTGTGGAGTCAAATTGCAGGGTCAATTCTCCTCCAAGGGTATCCAGCCCGCCGGGCTACGCAGAAGATTTTAGTTTTTATCTTTTAAAAAATTTATTGGTTCATGCCTATAGAACATAATGATTGCATTCCTCTCGAGGAGTTGGTACATGTATATAACACACTTTAGTTCCTTTTTTTAATCCCTTTCCCTCCCTCTATCTTGGCTCCCTTCCCTTTTGGGAAAAATCTATCTCTCTGCTTCACACTCTCTACCTTTTATTTTTCTCTTCATTTATAGTTTGTGTTTCTCATATAAGAGAGACTATGTGATATTTAAGCTTATGTGTCTGATTTATTTCACTTACATTATAATCTCAAGGTATGTCCAATTCAGTCCTGCCAGCTTACTCCTACATGTGATGCCAGGCAATTCTTTAAAGCCCCTACAGCCCTGTTCTATTGGCTCTGTTCCTTTGGAGAATCTCAAATCACATAGTTTCTTTTTATAGTTAAAATTCTTTGCTGAAATATTTTAAAAAAACAGTGGAACTTGACAATCACTGAATCATGTTTTTCTGATTTGATCCCAATCCCTGAGTTGTGCCTGGCCTTAACTTCCTACTGCTTAAAAAAAGACAGTGAATATTTCCTCTATATAGTATTTCTTTTTTCGCTCGTGGAGTAAGAACAGAAGATATATTTTTTGGTACCTATGATACTGCAAGCTACAAATACAGTCATGAAAGTGATATTTTTTCTCTTTCTTCTTTTCTTTTCAAACAGTAGTTTGACCTGTTTCTGTCCTTCTGTTGCCTTCTTTCTCGTCTCAATCTAGAACTCATCTCATCTGGAGACATAAAAATATAATAGGTACTGTTGAAAAATACTGTCTTATTATCCTTATTCTGAAGAAACATAGAAAGCTTAACTTGACTGATACAATAGTAAAACCACATTCCTAGAATCTGCAGCAGATAAATCTCCTAGCTTTGGAAATGGCGAAAACAGAGAGTAAGCATTCTAAAATAAGAACTGTTACACCCCTTATGTCAGCATTTGTAAACACCGGGCAGTGGGTTCTTCTCCACTTAAGAGAACTATTTTGGCTTCAATCTTCCCACTCTGTTTTTGACTACATAAACTCATTCCTTGGATTTTACTTGGAGCCGTGTGTCTGGTTATAGATCAAGAGGAACTGCTGGACAGGAGGGTGGATATGGGGCTTTTGCTTTTCATCCAGTTAGGCGCTATTGCTTTTGTAATTTTGAAGTTAACACATGTTCCCTGAAAAAAAAAAAAAACCCAAACATAAGAAAATTCCTGAAGTTAAACAGCACCAGCCATAATTTAACAGCATATACATAATAAGTTGTTAACAGTGACAGTATGATCTCTTTCTGAGTGTGCATACACGTGTGAATCAGTATTTAGAGACAGAGAAAGAGAAAGAAGTTATGAGGAGAATAGATCTAAATTACGCTTTAGGGAAACTGATTCTCACGTTTCTTTCTTCTTTGGAAGGTGTTTATTCTAATTTCCCTTTTTAAAATTTTTATTTATTCATTTATTTGTTTTGCAGTGGTGAGAATTGAATCCAGGACCTTCACAATGAGTTACATCCCCAGTCTTTTTTTTTTTTTTCTTTTGGCACAGGCTCACATGGAGTTGCTAAGTTGCCCCTGGGGTAGCCTTCAAATCTGTGATCATCCTGCTTCAGCTTCCCAGAGTGCTGTGATTACAGCCATGTGCCACCATGCATGGCTTTCCTTATTTCATTTTTAAAATTAGAGCATGTTAGTAATACAGCATTGTGATGTGTGTTTTGGAAACACTTCCTGGCATTGGGTGCAATTAAATTTCATCTGATCACATTCTAGTCCATTAATATGAAGTTTAGTCTTAGTTATTTTCAGTGCCTTCTCAGTCCTCTCTTATGCTTGAATGCAAAGAGAGCATTTCTACACTCCGTGAAGTGAGAAAAGGCCTCTACTCTTCAGTTCTCTGGAGACTGCGTCTCCCAGAGCTTTGCTGCACACTGGGAGCTGCTGTGGCTTACAAAGCCACAGAGTTTAGTGTCACTGTCTTCTCAGGACCTTCTACCTACCCCACACTGGAGGTCCTGCCACCTCCAGCCACTTCAAGTGCTTTTATTTTTCCACCTCAACTCTCTCAGTGCAGACACATCCAACATTCTCGTTCTTTCCACATAGTATTGAGGCATCCCTCTACTCTTCAAAACCATGGTTTTACCCATTGCCAAATCAGCCCACACCCCTCTAAAGCCCTCAGAAACACTTGGCCTGTTTTTCTCATTCATTTGGATCACAGCATTTGAAAGCTCATCTGAACAACTCCATGAATAAAAACCCTTGGATCACTTAATTTTCTAGAAGTGAAGAAGACTTCAACCTTGACATGTGATTGCTGGTAGTCTATTCTGCAAGATTGCATTGGAAACTTCTTCTAAAAGTAGCAAAAAGTGGTAAATTTGAGTTTCTATATCCTGTTGTAAATGATCATTTATCAAAATATAAGTTACAGTAAGTTTATTTAAAAGATCTAATTGACTTTTACTTGTGATTTAGAATCAAGCAGCACCTCATGCTATAAAATAGAATGCATGCCCCTCTAGACATGATAGTTCAGTTGGTTTTTGTATTGTGAGCAAGGATGGAGACTACATGAAGACAGCAGATTTATGGATTATCATCAGTTTACTTCAGGTTGCTTTTCTTGTAAGGTTAAAGCAGAGGGTACTTGGTTATTACACTGATGCAGGTTGATTGGGCCTTTCTGATGAATTGGCATGAATCTCCTGTTTGCAGGAAAATGTTGATTTGTGTGCCTTACCTACTGTCTTAAAACTTCAGTTTGATCATGTGGCTTCAGCATGGGCACATCTCTTTGCTTGGACTTTTGTCTGCAGGAGACCAGTGTAGGAGCTCAGTCCCGTGCTCACAGCCAATGGCCAGAACCAACTGCTAGGCTGGGGATCCCACTCAGCTGCACGATCAGATGACTGCAAGGCTTGCTGATGTCACAACTGCATAGTCAATGTGCAGATTCTTGACAGACATTTATTTCAAACTCATAGCATCTGAAGTGGTCTGCTAGGAAGCAATGCAAGGGAAATATATTCTTATCATTTTTACTATATGACCATAAATCAATGAATATAATTAATTATCTTTAACATCACATCAAACTTATTACCAGCTTTCACATAGTGAGACTATCTTCAAAAAGACAAGTTTAGTTGAAGAATATTTATTGGCATGTACTGTGTATCAGGTGTAGTGTTAAGATTTAAAAATAAACAAGACAAAGTCTAAGTCAGCAAGAGCTGAACAGAGAAAAAGTATCTAATTGAACAATCAGTACCTTTTGGTAAGTTCTACTACAGAGATGATTTTTATTTTACAGAGGCTCTAGCCTCTATGACATGCCAAGTACCTCACGAAGCACTGAGAATAGGTAAAAGTAGAGTCCCTGTTCAGGAGGAATTTACTAACTAGTGGAGGCGGCAGATTAAAAGCAGATGTTTTACTATAAAGTGGCCAGCATTAGGAATAAATCATGAAGTTGTTGGTTACTAAATGTGACTGTGTGTATATTGCTAGTGTAGAGTGACATAAAATGATGCTAAACTCCTTTATATCTCATTAGTGGTGTTTCAAATGAGATCTTCCAAGTAAAGGACCAAGAGTGTCTTTCAAACTAGTGCCCTTTCATGCTATGGTCTTACCGCTCATGGAGTAGGAGAAAGATTCTCACTGCACACCATGGATGTGAGGCTGACTCTCAGCACTCACTTGGAACCAAAGGCAGAGATGGAAATGGTGCTGAGACCGGACCAGGAATGGCCACGCTATGTCAGCCTTGGCCTTCTCAGATACTCATTTTCCAAATGCTTAATCTGGAAGCCAAGGGCAATGCTATGAAAAGCCCAAGCCACATGGTGTGCTCATGTGCTGGCTTCCTGGACAGCCTTCCTGGCTCAGCTCAGCACTGGCCATGCACCGAAGCAGCCCCAGATGATTCCAGTCTCCAGCTGGTTGAGTCATGCTGAGCTCCCTGAGCCTTCCAGCTGAGGCCTCAGATCCCCTGGACCTGTGCCACGCCATCTCCACTATGTTCTGTTTAAAATCTTGACCCACAGAACCTGTTGGCCAATAAAATCATTGTTTGGAGTGGTTGGTCACATAGATAATTAAGATGACAAGGTCCAAGAGATAGCCATTTTATAATGAATTATATTATTTTTTAATAGCATCTATGCAGAGTTTCTAGCATTCCTGCACACAAGACTTTCAGTTCACTTGGAAACAGGAAAAAAATGATTGTAATTAAATAATTTTTGAATTCAAATCATGTGGTTTTTGGACCCTATCCCTGACTATAATATTTTCCCAGTATGTATAAGATTATGGGTCTACTTGTTTGAGGAATATTTCATTAATTTTGATAAGGATCAGCTCTTTTCTTCTTTAGATTTAGTGCAAATTAAAATGTTGGAAAAACTGATTTATTTGATATCTAGATCATAAACCTGTGAGATATAACATTTTATATGCCTTGACATATTTGGAGATATTGGTTAGTTCAAGTATGTATTTTGTAGCCTTTATCACTAATTATCATTTCTGGGAAGAGTTTGTTAATATCAAGAGGATTTGGAGAAAGATGTGATAGAAAATTATAAATTTCTCTTCCAGTTTAGTCATTAGTCCTACCACTTATTAATGACTAAATCATTACAATTTCAAGATTGGCAACTTAAAAATTGTCTACAGAAGATATTCATTTTAATTACGTGAATTGAAAGAGGTACTTTTTGCTATTTTTCTACCTTACAGTAATTGAGAAATCATTGAAAATTGGAATACAGTTTCATTAAATTTAGAAGGGGAGAAAAGAAACTGTTAATATCCAAAACATTTCTTTTCTTAGACTGTAGTCTTGACAGATGAGATAATTAAATCTAAGTCTGGTGGCAAAATAGTGACACTGAAGGAAAACAAGGAGGTGCAATACATGGTTAATTAATGGATGCCAATTATAGCTCAGCCAGTACTGAATAAATGTCCTAGGAAAGTGAGACGAGTTAAGAGAGGTCAGGAGTTGGAGATCCAGGGACCTTGTTCAGGTAAGCTGTTCCTGCACCTTCTCCATAGCTGGGCGCTGCTGGAAAAGAAAAGTCAAATCCTCCAACATCTCTCTGGCACCTTGCACGTTTGGAGCCCAAGCAGTCAGACAGTCAAAGTCTGTTGTCATACGGCGACCTGCTTTCAATCACCAACTTTTCCATTTCTTTGCAAATTTAGTCACCTAAAAAGACTCGGTGGATAGGGAGGAAGCATAGGAACCAGGACACCTCTCCTGGCTTCCAACTTCACAGCATCATCCCTGTCACTTCCTGTCCCAAACACAAGATTTCTCTGCCAGTTTTTTTTTTTTCAGGCCATCTGCTTGGTAAATATGCAAGAATATTGCAAGAATTTTTGCAAGAATCCCTCAGATTTTACCTGAGGTGTTTAATCACAGATTTAAGAGAAGACCAAAATAAAAGTTAGTTCTACCACTTCATTATTAAGCTCTCTCAGTTCTTTCTAAATGAAAGAATAAATGCAGGGTATTGCTAGAGGCAATAAAGGTTGAGTCTATACAAGATATAGCCTGTGCTGAAAATGAATTGGAATGTTTCTGTATTATTATATGTATACTTTTTGAACATACACATATGTTAAAAGTAATAAAAATTACCCTTAGGATTTTTTTCTAATGAACTGAGACTTTTATTTAATTTTGAATTCAGATTATTTTTGAAAAAGTCATACACTGCTAAGTATTGGTTAGAGGAAACACACATTTACATTATTTCTGTTCCATTAAAATAATTTTTTTGAGCTCACTTGTCAGTTTAGTCACCAAGCTTCACTAAGCTTTGCTAATTTTGTGAAATTTGGAATAGCATTTTGCCACTTTAGAGATAATCCCTGAAAGCTTCTTTCTTGCAGATGGCAATAAATCATTCCCTTCCACTAAAAGCCTCAATGTCATTTGAAATTTATTACACAGAGCAAATAGTGGACTTAAAAGCCATTTCACGTGCCTTATTACTTCAATCATCTTATTTATGGGTTTCAGCTGCAATTGGAGTTGGAAAACTCTTTTCCTTCCCCTGATCAATACGAGCCTTGTTCTGTATTCATTCCCCCACTGACGTTTCCTGTCCCATTGCACCCACTGCTTCGCTTAGATTTTACAGGTTCTGTTACTCTTCAGTTTCCACCGTTTAAGAAAATGCAGGTCTGAAATGGAAATAAAGTGCCAGCAAAGCCGATGTAGATTGACAAAGCTTTATCAGCTCGTAGCTGCCCTTGTCAAAAGATATCTTAGTTATTATGAGTTGAGCAATCTTGCTCTAGGGAAGGGGAAGCTGTCAAAACCTTCTAGGTTTAATGCATACATCTCTGGCTTCATGAAGGAAGCTGTTTACATCCAGATGAGTCAAGTCCAAGAAACATACACTAACACAAAGAAGGGTAAGGAGTTGGTGTTCTTTATTGCCATGTTGGAGGCAGGACTTTGTCCATCTCGATGAAATTAGTCTCTATTCCTGTATGACAGTTGTCATCCTCCTGATGGAAGGTAGCATTCATGCGCTGAAAAACAGCAAACAGGGTATGAGATAGTAACAGCAATACAAATGCACTTTGACTTACAGTGGGATTATGAAAAAAATACCCATAAATTGAAATTACTATAATTCAAAAATTCATTTAATACACCTAACATGCTAAATAGCCTAATGTAGCTGCACAGGGCACTATAAAGTGTTGGGTATTTATGATTATTTATCCTCGTGATTGTAAGCAGACTGGGGAGCTATAGCTCCCTGCTATGAGAATATCAGACTCATACTCTTAGTCAGGAAAAGATCCTACAATAATTTGGAATAGTCCCTGCCTTAGTTACTTTTGTTCTGGAAACAAAACACCCAACACCCAAAGTTAAAGGAGGAAAGGTTTATTTAGCACAGAGTTTGTAGAGCTCTCAGTCTGTAATCAGCTGGCTCCAAAGCAGAGTGGAACGGCAGGAAGGCAACAGTTCATGGGGGTGGAAGACAGCAAAAGCAGCAAGAGCAAAAGGAGGAAACAAGCCTATTTCTGCCCCTTTTATCTTACCCAGACCACTGCGAGTAGGGTGGTGCCAGTCCCATCACTGATCCAGCAATCACCCAGCCTTAATCCCAGCATCCTCAATCCCAGCACTGCACTATGAATCAATCTTTATATTCAGCTACCTCCAGAAAAGCCTGCTCCCCATGACTGCATGAGGCTCTGGGGGGACGTCTAGACACAAACCATAACATTCTCCCAAAGGCTCAGAATTGAAGGTTTGGTCTCCAGCCTGTGGTACTACTGGGATGTGTGGAACCCTCCGGAGCTGAGGGTCTAGTGGAAGGAAATTGGGTCATTGCTTTGTGTCCTTGTAGAGGATAATGGGACCCAGTTCCTTTCCTTTTACTCTATTTGCTTCTTGGGCACCACAGGTGAGCAATTTTTTTCCATCATAACTTGCCATGGTGTTCTACCTCACCGTGGGCCCCAAATAAGGAAGATAATCTTCCATGGACAACCTCTGGAATTTAGTATATAGAAATCATTTCTCCTTTAGGCTGATTTTTATAGTAAAGGAAAAATTGTCACAGCAATGGAAGGATGACCAACACAAATTCAAATTCAAATTTCTACTGAATGCACTTTACTTTCACCCAATGGTAACGGAAAAAATAATTTGGCTCTTGATAAATTAGTGACTATTTGTGTATAATTCCATATCTATTTGCAGAGTTCTGAAGCATGTAAAATGGCACAGTTTTTAAAAAATCAGTGGACACAAACCTTGGCATAACTAGGGTGATAAAGCTATAGACCAATTTTACTTACAAATAAATGTAAAAATCCTAGATAAATTATAAACAAATTCTATCCAGAACACAGTAACAACAAAAACACCTTGTCTATGTGGTGGCCATACTAGCAATTCCACATGGCTCAATGTAACAAAAAATTCTTGTATTTTACACAGAATGATAAAAATCGCATAACTCAGCAACGCAAAAAAAAAAAAAAAAACCCGCTTATATTTAACATCATTTTTATCCTTCATAAAGAACTCTCCATAATATAGGAAAAATGGCTGTACCATTGATCTTATTTCCAGATAGTTAGATGATAGATCAATCAATTGATCAATCGATCAATAGATAGATAAATAGAAATCCTAATTGTGGATGTGCAGAGTAAGGGAATTATAGCCAGAAAATGTGGATTTGTCTTCTCCTTCCTCCCTTTCAACCTGTAAGCCCTTAGGCATATCCTGTCACTTTCTTGGATCCCAGACATTTCATCTGAAAATTAATAGTAGTAATGGATGCCTTTTGAAGAATAGTATGATACAAAATGTATGTAAAACATCTAACATATACTGGTTTTCACAAATTGTTGCCTTTTGTAATATCACCTTTTCTGGTGAGCTAACAACCGAAAAAGAGAGAGGAAAAAAAGTAGGAAATATCTGACCTAACTTAATGGAACAAATGTTGGAAAGTTTCTCAAAATAATTCAGTAGGATGAGTACATCCTCTTAATGATTCTTCCAGGTAAGCACTTCAATAAGGTAGAAGGCTCAATAACTTTCCATGATACCTATTGCCATAGAAGATTGCCTGTACTGATCATTCATTTAGATCCAAAAGAAGATTGTCATTCTCACAGAATGTGCCTGTTATGGTTTGTGTCTGGATGTCCCCCCAAAGCCTCATGCAGTCTTGGGGTGGGCTTCTAGAGTTTATGATTTGTTTATGGTCCAATGTAGCTACGCCTGTGAGTGCTACACTGGCCTGGGGCAGGTAGTTTGCATACAGGGTAGGGAGGTGGGAAAGAGGCTGCCTTCTGCTGCATCACCGTTTTGCTCTTGTTGCTTTTGCTATTTTCTGGCACCATGAATGGTTGCCCTGTACCATGTACCGCTCTGCCTTGGAGCCAGCCGAGCATGGACTGAAACCTTCACAGACTGTGGGTTAAATAAACCTTTCTCTCGTTAATTTTGGGCATTGTGTATTTTGTCTCAGCAATGAGAGAAGAGTAACCAAGACAGTGCCTATAGTGTATTGATTTGTGGGTCCACTGTGTTCGCCAGACACTATAACATTTGTCTTCCTGGAGCTATTCACATATAGAGTTTCCTCCATCTTATTTTGCTGATCTTCTCCTCCAGTCAAACACTCATAATTTATAGACAGCTAGAGAAACAGCTAACTTTTTCTCTTCTATAACTCTCATTTGAAATTACAAATGAATTTCTGTAACATATCCTTGCAAATTTTCTAAGTCTGTGATCATTTAGTTCAAGTATAGAAATGAAGGGAGGTAGGACTAAATAATGGCTTATTACAGGTGTCCATTTGAGTCTTAACATTATATTTTTATGAAGTCTAATCACTTATTTTTTTGTTTCATAATCATTTTACTTATATTGTGTTCCAATGGCTTGTCACATCAAAAAGTATAATAGTTATTGGTTACATTTAAGCCCTCTTAAGTTTAAGAAACAAGGCTTCTCAGTATCCTGAGTCTAAAATACATTTTCATTTGAAAAAAAAGTTAATAAATTTATTTCATAAATTTCTACCACTTTGGCTAAACCTATTAAAATAACCATGTTTTGCTTTATTTTTTTCTAGATATCCCATAAATAATCAATGAACAATTTATAGTTTTTATGATTTTTACCTTTCATTATATCTTGCCCTGAGTAGGTCTTGTAAAGTTGATGAAACAATCTCTTGTTCTATAAACTACGAAATATAAATTGTGCCCAATAACCGTCACTTGTGAACAGAAAGTATTTTTTTTTTTCTTTTTGAGCTAGGTGTCCCATCTGGGGCATGTGAATTTAGCTTTTCTATATTTAAATCAAATTTCTCATATTTCTTGCTCATAGGCACTTAGGCCACAGATGCTCTCGTAAGCTAAAATTATTTAAAATTATTTCTTGCTAAAAATTTCAAGCCGACCACATCAAGGGGACTATTAGTAGAAACAAATTAGTGGTATCAAAATATCTTTTTCTAATTATAAATAGTCAGAAATTTACAGAGTGCAGAAAAAATAGAAAGAACAAAATACTGATTGTTGTAGTCCACCATCTAGGGACAACTCTCCTGAAAACCTGTTTCATTTCCTTTCTATCTTTTCTGCAATGTCCACATTTGAGATATATAAACATATTTATTCACTCATACCTATTTATAGAGGGCAGAGTGGGAAGAGAGGTGCTCTTGGATTTGCTCACAGTAAATCTTGGGATAAACTACTGGGATTACATCAAATTAAAAAGCCTTTTTACTGTAAAAGAAACTATCAGCAGAGTGAAGACACAACCCCCAGAATGGGAAAGTTTCTTTTTTCCCAACTGTTCCCCTGAGAAAGGCTTAATGTATAGAATATATAAAGAACTGAAGAAAATCTCACCATCTGAATTTAATGATCCAATCACAAAATGGGCATCTGAAATTCATAGATACTTCTTAGTTGAAGTATAAACAACAAAAAAGTATATGAAAATTGTTCAACACCTATGGTCATTTGTGAAATGCAAGTTAAAACAACACTGAGATTCCATCTCATTCCAGAAAGAATCACTGTTATCAAGAAATTAAGCAACAGCAAGTGCTGGTGATGCTGTGGGGACAAAATAACCCTTTTCCATTGTTGGAGGGAGTATAAATTGGTACAACCACAGTGGAAGTAAGTATGGAGATTCCTCCAAAAACTACAACTAGATGTTCTGTTTGACCTAGTTGTTTCTCTTGTAGATATATTTCTAAAAGAGTTAAAAGCATCATATCATAGTGACATGAAATATGCACACCTATGTTTAGAGCAGCACAATTTATAATAGCTAAACCTTTGAAACAGGCCATATGTTCATCATTAGATGAATGGATAAAGAAACTCTGTTTTTTATTTATAATGGAGTAGTACTCTGACATAAAAAGAATACATATGAGACATTTTTAGGGAGCTGGATGGACCTTAATACCATAATTTTAAGTGAAATAGATTGGACATACAAGTTTAAATATATTGTTTCTCTTGTGGGACACATTCAGAAACGTAAATGAGGAGCAAAGTGGAGGATAGATATGGGGAAGTAGGAAGAACATGTTCAAGGGAGAGGAGTAACAAGGGAAGGAGAGAGGGGGAAGAGTAGGAAGGGAAAGGAATTTTTACAAAGGTAATGGAAAGAAAAAAATGGAAACAAAGCTTTTGTAAATGGAGGAGGGAAGAAGGGTTGAAGGGAGGGAAGAATAATGGAAAAAAATAATGAAGACATTATGTACAGGCAAAATTCCCTGTGATGAATGTGATCACCATGTATGACAAAAACATACTAATAAAAAAATTTCAAAATGTTATGATGCTATGTGCTTTACTAATTCACAAACACACTGGCTTGCTTAGTGTATCCTTGTTATGGTTGATACATTTTGTCAACTTGATGAGTCTAGAGGTCTGGCTGAGTGATTCAGCAGGAAGCCAGGGTGCTTACTTTGTATACATCCTGAGCCTGTGGAAAAGGAAGGCATGGAGATTATGTGAGAGCTACACACCCCCTGGGTGGGGGTAGGCTGTTTACAATGTAAGGAAAGGAGAGAGCCTGCTTGCCGCCACTCCTCCCTTTTGCTCTGGGTGTTTTGCTGTGCTCTGCTACTATGAACAGTTTGCCCTCTGCCGTGTGCCACTCCCCCTCTGATCCAGCCAAGTATGGACTGAGACCTCCAAGAACTGTAAGCTAAATAAACCTTTCCTTTCTTCATTTTGAGCGTTGGGTATTTTGTCTCAGCAACGAGGAAGAAGTAACCAAGACAATCCTTAACTATTATTTTGATAATAGTTTATTAGGGGCCCAGAAAGTCACTGGAATCTGACCAATTACCTCCTAAACCTTCTAGTATATTAATAACCAATGTATCTGAGAACTCAGGAAGATGGCGACCGGGTGAGCAGCAAGGGAGCGAACCTCCTTAATAAACACCACCAGCTCGAGACAGACTTGGTGAGCGTGAATGCCGGAACCTCGGCTGGGAAGTTTAAACTGGGCGTATTTCTCTGAGATGCCGGGGGAGATGTGGTAGGGCGGACCAGGCTGCCGGGGCGAGACGTGGGAAA